>JBAKGM010060898.1:0-15008 GCA_037177215.1 Asparagus racemosus
TCTTTTTTATTTATACTACAGTGGTGGTGGGGGTGGGGGTGTTTTTTTTTTTTTTTTTTTTTTTTGGACATTGTTTTTTATTTGATTCCATCAAAGCCGATTGAGATTTCATGGGAGCGTTAAAAAAATCAATGATAATTTCTGGGTAAAGCTCTGTCTAAGCGATGTTTCCAGTGACTATAGAAGAAGAAATCCCCACTGCAATTTTAAGAATCTCTTCATTTGGGTTTCTTACCGCGTGATTGAGTAAGCTGTGGATTTGGATATTGTTAGGTGAGGGATATAACTGTCATGTAACCCCATAATTTCTTACTGTAGAGAAGGATTAAATCCTGCACAATCACTTCCTTCTCACCTATTCCATTCAGTGCAACACATATGAGGGTGTAATTTTATATTGTTTAGGTTATCATTCAAATTTGGAGAAGAAAGAGGGGCACTAGCTAGTATTATATACTACTACTAGTGATGATATGTTGAAGAGTGAGACTTAATAATTGAAGACAAAAGATGAAAGTCACGGGCTCAAGTTTAACTATAACAATTGAAGGCATGAGATCGGTTTGACTCCTCACGGGCTGTGTACATTGATGACAAAGGCCTGATTTTGCTTTGTCATGATTTTGATACGATCTTTGTGCTAGGCGTCACCAAGATTTGCTTCGGATTCGTTATTGGCTCACTGAAATAAATTGATGTTGATTCTTGGCTCACAAGGGATTGTTGAATCGGAGAATTTTGTTTCTACTTGTTTGCTTGTGGAAATTTCCTAATGTGATAAGTTTTGGGGAGCTCATTAGGCCTGTCTAAACGGGCCGGGCAGGGCATCGAGAATACCGGATCCGGACCAGGTGGGTCCGTGCAGGCCCGGAGGCCGGCCCGGAAGTTCTCTTTAATTTTTAGCTCCTTCGCGTAAAAATTAGTTTTTTTAGAAAAAAACATTTTAGAAGTAAATAAAAATAAAATATGCTAAATTATATTATTAATTATTTATAATTATACAATTTGTAAATATAAGTATCATACAAATGAAATGATAAAAAAAAGTCTTTATTATTAATCACTAACAATTACAAATTTTTTGAGAATTTGTTGCATCACAATAAATGAATACATCTCAACTAGGTTGACACCTACTCATCTATATCACTATTATTTATAACTTCTTCTAAAATAAACATTTATAGCTAAGAAATAAAAAATTTCAAACTAATTAGTAATTTCTAATCTCTAATCTTCATCCCCTAATGTCAACTCATCAAGTATATCTTCAATACTAGTCTTCGAATCAATTCATTAAGTTCTCTTCTCGGACCTCCACAATCCGCCTAGAGGGTAGATAGATCTAACGATATTCTGTGGTTGTCCATCAAACATTCTGATGTAGTGAAGACAGATTCTGAAGCTACTGTAGAAATCTACACTGTTAGTAAGTCACGAGTCATGATGAAAATTATAGGATATGAAAATGTTCCATTTACTCTCCACCATTGTAAAATATCGAAATCACTATTTTGATCATTAACTAAAGGTGCAATTAAATATTGTTCAATTTTAGAAATTTGGGTGATGATGACCCAGATCCAGATCCACCACCAGTTAGTCTCGCTATCATTTGCCACCTATCAAAACTCTTACTTTTGCCCTGCTTTAAACTCGTAGAAGCAGAACCTATAGGTTGATGTGTACCTACACATCTACCTGCATACTCCTCATATAATTTTTGAAAATAATATTTAATAGTATTATGATGAGTAAAGGCTATAACAGGACCATCATTCATGTCTATTATCATGTTCTCATATAAATCATTTAATAAATTTTGAAGGCCAATATCTTTCAAACATGGATCAATAAGAACTCCTAAACAAAAAATAATAGGAATGGGCCTAAAATACTTATTAAATTTACTTTCTATTTGAAAAATCATATTTCTAAAATAATCATCTATATTGTTATGGTCCTGAACATTTTTTCACTACTTACCCTTGAATTTCGGGAGGAAATCCCACGCCCAAGACAAGAAAGTGCACTTAGGCCGCACTAACCGAAATCTCGCAGACGACTCGAAAGTCTGTATCAGTCATCCCCCCAGTCGACTACCTTCATAAGGCGACTCGGACAGCGGAGCCGGTCTTCGACCCAGTCGACTATCTTCGTGGATGACGCGAATGACGGTGTTAGACAGTCACTCGGATGGACGACGCGAATGGTAGTGTGAGTCTATCTCCTGCGTGATCGACACCGTCTCTTACTAGATTGACTCGAGCTCTCATCCCCAGATGATGGTTGTACGAAGTTTGGGCCTGACAACGCGTCGATGTCGCATTAATTGCGGGATCAGTGTCTTGATTCCCCCATCTCACACGGTAATTAAGGCACCTCGAACCATTCTGGCTGCGGGTATAACTGATACCATCCCCATTAATGTCGAGCGAACAATGCTAACTCCCGCGCCGCTCTCCAATCGACACCTTTTAAGGCTGTCTGGCGTAGCCCCCTCTACCTGTTTCTGTCTAATCATCGAGTCAGCACACGTAGGAATAGGGCTGACTCACATTTTAGCTCAGCGCCAGCCAGAATGACCTAAATGCCGTCCGACTCCCATATAAATGAAAAGCTGGACAATAAACAAGGTAAGTAATCTAACCTAGAGAAATTCTACACACAATATTCTCATCTTCATTTTCCTATTCTCAAAGAGAACCCATACTAACTTGATCGTCGGAGGGACAACTGGAGATCTCAACTCCATCCCTTTTCACAGGATTTCCTCTGGAGCGGGAGAGACTACTGAGGAACTGAACCACCAGGCATCGGAAGAGAAAGCGGACCCCACTCACCAAAAACCCTAATCTGACGAAGATTATCGACCGTGTGATCCCAGCATCAACACATACGATAATTATTTTAAAAAACTTGAATATTTAAAACTTGTGAAGTAGCTTGAATAATAGTTAGATAATAACAACCAGAAAATAACATAGTAGCATCATACAAAATTTGTAACATTTCTTTTACACTATATATAATTGTCCATTCTTCATCAGTTATTTCATACATACTACCAGAGCTAAAACTAGAAGTATAAAAAGTAATAAATTTATTTTTAATTTCTTTATACTCTATTGCTATATTTAACATTGCATATGTGGAATTTCACATGTGGTCAACATTTTTTCAAGTTTTTTTCTTTTACACAATTGTTTTTATCTTTTAAGTCTTTGTTCAGAAGCATTCTGAGCATAAGCTATAGTCCTAACCTTTTCTATTATGGATTTAATTTCATTAAATGCATTTTGAACAATTAAAGTTAATATACGACACATGCATCTAATATGAAAACTATCATCTTGACATGGCAATATTAAAGATAACTTGATATGATCTACAGCTACATTATTATTACTTTCATTATCTAGTGAAAGAGAAAATATTTTTTAGAAATTTTTAATTTTGAAAGTTCATCTATTATTAAATTTGCAATATTAACACCAGTGTGTGAATCTCTAAATGAAATAAAAGAAATAACTCCTTTAAATATTTGCCATTTATCATCAATCCAATTTGCTGTGATACATAAATAACCAGTTTGTACTCTAGATGTCCAAATATCAGAAGTTAAAGATAATTTTGTAGTTTAAGTTTTGAAATAAAAAATTATTTTTATTTGTTCCTCGTGATAATATTTCAAAATATCACGTTGATAAGATTGACGAGAAATTTTTTTAAATGAGGGATAAAAACCATATTAAATCATATTTTCACGAATTCATCATCTTCTACTAATTTAAATGGAAGGTTTTTAAGAACAATAAACCTGATGACGTATTTCTGGCTTTAATTGTGTCGTAGTTCCAAGCTTTGAGACAACTAGAGGTTGATAATTGGGTGAGCATAGATTGATGGATGTCTTCTTGAGATGTTGCTGCTTGTGCTTGGTTGTGTTTTTCCAAATGGCGCTTGAGGTGGTTGGTGCCGCTCTTATGATAAGCTTGAAATTTATGGCCGCACAATGCGCATTTAGCCTTCTGGGTGAGAATTTTACCGTGTTGATCCTTGGTGACTTCTATCTTCTTGAAAAAATTCTACACGTTGGATCTCAGCCTTTTAGAAGGCTTAGGTGCAACATCGTCACCACCAGATTCGAGATCAACATTGGTAGGAGTAGGAGGAGTAGCTGTACCTCCTATAGGTTAGCAGGAGTAGGACTCATTTCAGTGTCACGAGTTAGAATTTGCCCTTCATAATCTGAGGATGAATCCATTTGATTGGAGAATTAGAGAGTATAAGAAAGTATTAAAGAGTATAGGAGATTATTAGAGAGAAGTAGATGAGTTTTGGTTGAGAAAAATAAATGAAAATCCCCTCTATTTATAGAGGGGGCCCCCTAGCCAAATGAACAAAATACCCTCAAAATTTAGATTTTTTTATCGTTTTTGGGGGTATTTTGGTCAAAAGGCCAAAAATGGTCGTTATGACAGTCCAGACCGGGCCGGGCCGCCAGGTCAAAAGGTCGTTTTTTTAACCATTTAGACCGGGCCGGCCCGGTCAACCCGGTCCAACACCAGGCTGGGCTGTCCCGGTCTAGTCCAACATATCCCGCCGAACCTGGGCCTGGATCCGGGCCAAGCCCGAAACCAAACATCCGGCCCGACTATTTTCTTGGTCGGGCCGGGCCGGGTTCGGTGCGGGTTTTGGCGAAATGGCCTAGGCCCGACCTCAGCCTAAGTTTCTAAGCTTTGCCTAGGCCTGGGCCGGACCCGAGCGGTAGACAAATGTGGATAGCCCTAAGTAGGGGTGGAAAACAACCGAATCGGAGCGAACGCCACTGCATTGGAATTCGAATTCGGTCAAATTTTTAATATTCGAATTCGAATTCGAATTCGGGTCGAATGTGGGAATGATATTCATATTGGAATTCGTATATATATAGGATACTCGCTACTCGTTCATAAATATCTGGTAGCTCACTCGGTAAGGGGGAGGTAGTTCTTGTGTGGTAGGTCCTGTGTTCTTACCTCGAGACTGTCACCTTTTGTCTAGTTTCTTATTCTTTTCTAGATTTTTGCATATACACCCAACAATTGTTTCTATTTGTAAATATGCCCTCTAACGCATCATTTTTGTTAATTTCTCCTCTAAATTGCCTATTCCATTTAAGCTTATGCCTCAAATTAAACTAATTAAAACTTTTTAAAAATGTCTAATCTACCATTTAATAAATAAAAAACATAAACGAATATTTAATGACCAAGCGAATCGAATACACATTTAGTTAAATTCTATTCGTTTATGAATCGAATACTAAAAATTATTCGTTTATTGTTAAATGAGATGCCGAATCAAATATGATCGAATAGCTTGACGAATAATAACCTAAATGTTTATTAATTATTCAGTTCACTTCCATCCCTAGCCCCCTTGATTTATTTGCTTTTCGTACAAAGTTTCTGGTCCCTTGCTCTCCGCAGCTTTTGGAGCTTTAATGACTGAATAAAGGCTTTATGACATTTAAATTATTGGGCAAAAGGTTTATTATAAGGGAGTATTGGATTTTTATTTTTATTTTAAAGGAATATCCGTGGCTTCAATTGGGTTATCAAAAGAAAATGAGGATTGTACGCCTATGGCTCAGTAAGAATCAAAGAGGGTAAATTTCACAAAAACCCTTTGAACTCTGGAAAGTCTCCCACAACGACAGCATGAGTTTTTCAAATTCCACTGAGGATCTATCAGCTTTGGAGTGTCTCACAAAACTGTTCTAAACTTTCAAATTTTCTCAATGGACCCTCCAACTGAGTTAATGGGTCTGATTAAAAAGATAAAGTTATCCTATTTCAACCTGGCTCACTAACTCTGTTACGGGGAAAATGAAAATTTAGAGGAGTTACATGAGACCCCAATCCGTGAATGTTTAATTGAACAAAAACCCTCAACTGGCATAATAATGATTGTTAATGTGACACAGCGCGTAAGTGATAAATCTCGGTATCCACCAAGGGGTGCTATTTGAATCCACAAAGAACGAACTCCGAATCTGCAAAGAGCTTTGAATCCACGAAGAAATATAATAATAGAAATTTATTGATAAAAGTGATCTAATTCTTTGAGGTTACATGTCTCTTTTTAAATAGAAAAATAAACTAGACTCCTAATAAAACTAGAATTATAAAGAAATAGAAAATATCAAATCCCATCCTAAAAAGACTGCCTATAATAGAAGAAACAAATCATGAATCAAAATTAAATTTGTTTCCTAATCTAATTTGACTCTAACATTGAATTTATTTCCTTATCTAAATTGACTCTAACTTTATTACTAAAAATAAACTAAATATTAATTATTTTCAGTTTTCTACTAATAACTGGTGATAACTGATGAGATTTTAGAAATCTGATAATCTGGTTGGTTTCGTCTCGTCGAGATAGGCGATTTACATATATAATATGTTAGAATCTGCTTTTTAGATTGGAAGATATGATCGTTTCTTTTCGGAAATCAATAATATGTATGTATGCGTATTTAGTTTGTGATTGTCCCAATCCTCATGAGATTGTCCATTAAGCATCGTACATCATAATGGAATGGTTAAAATTCTTAAAAAATGAAAATTGAGGAGAAATCTGACATCTTCTCACATTAGATCGAGAGCAGCATTTGTGCACTCCTCTACTTCTTCTCAGAATATACAAGGAAGATTGAATTATCTAAATAAACTAGAAAATATAAATCCAATAACTTATCATGATTGAATTTGAATATTTAATGTAATTTTGAAGATTCATACAAGGAAGATTGAGGTAAACCGGATTAGCTTTTGACTATTAAAATTTGAAATGACATGCAGAAAAGCAAAGTTCAAAGGAAATAGACAATGTGATATGCTTAAGCTATGCGGTTTTGACACAGTGCGTCGAGCTAGAAATGTAGTGGCACGTAAACTTGCTCGAAAGGCTAGGATGTTCTCAACGACCCAGATATGACTTGAAGATCCTCTTGATTTCATTGTTAGTGCTTTATATTTTGATTATGAGCACGTGTAAGCTTGACCTCAATTTGGCTTTAAAAAAAACTAATTAGATTAAGAATTTGATCAAATGACAAAGCTTCAGTTACAATTTCGAGGCAATTATACAGATCAATTCAACATGAAATTACCATTCTGCAACAAGTTATAGCCAATCATCTCAATTCAGTATTTTGCTCATCTGCTTCAACCTGAACACCAGATATCTCTGCATACTATAACTAAAAAACTTGCATATATAACAAGCAATTTTAACTTCTATAACTACTACAACTGTTAACAGATTTAATCAACAGTCACCAATTGAGTTGAGACCTTCGGTCTCGCGCCAGAGCTAATCGCACACGTTCATCTCAACTTCACCAAAATCCAAAAGCGTATGTAGACACAAACATAGACACGAACGATGAACTCAGAGTCCTGTACTCATTCAATATACATGTTATCGATACCCGTGCATCCTTCGCCGTTCATCCTGAGTCCAGTCGCTAAACTGGTTAAGCTCCAGCCGTTTAAAACAAATTAATCCTCATACTGACATTTATTTTCAGCTGATAAGCCTGATACTAAAATGATGAAGCCTCGGCTCTACTTTCCCGCATATGAGAAGGCAAATCTACACTTTTCCTTTTATGTATGAATGGGTCCATCAGATTTAATGTGCATCAAAAACATTCTACCCTTAGATCATTGTACTTCGTGGTTTGTGCACTGATCCAGGGGTTGATATTGCACATTTAATGCCACGAACTGGGGTCTATGTGATACTTTTCCAATATAACCAACTACTAAATGTTAAAATAAGCAAAATACTTCTATATAACCCTACATTATTGATTTCAAATTTGCTGAAAATATTTTAGGCTTGTGTGACGGGATACCATACCTAAAATGTGAAATAGGAGTAAGGTGCAATTCAAGCGTCTGTATACCAAAATAAAAGTATCCAGGTTAAATGAATTACTTGAGATTCTTGTTTATTTATTTCTATTTCAAATGTTTCACTTAGACTGCAGTTGAAATCAAGCACAGGTCTTCAAAGTATTCAGAGAAGCAGCAGACGAAGAACTTGTCTTTCTAGATTATTTGTCCAAAAAAGAAAAAAAGAAAATGAATCAGCTACAATTTTATAGTTACTGATTTTGGCACGGTAGTCTGTAATTAATTTTTCATACCTACTGTGTATGGCTGAAGGCACAACATGAGATGCTCGATTCATGGTAGTAACAAAATCGCAAAGAAGAAAACACATTAGGCCTTTTATAAAAACCGTTAAGCTCTTGTATTTTCTACTGTTATTCACTATTTCAAAAACTAAACAATCTACAGAAAAAGATGACAAATACGACAAACATATTAACCAATGTTTGAAAAGTGAAAGGTTGATTTGAGCAAAGCTTCTTGAGCTTCATGCTTCAAGAATATATACCGTTTGTGTAAAATATGAGCAGTTTAAAATTTTAAAAGATCAACATACATCTAATTTACATGGTGATTGTAGCAAAGGCATTTCATGATTTGATTGGAAAATTATGAAAAATACAGAAAGCTCACTAGGAAAATATAATAAGACTACTGGACAGTGAAGTGTAAGTTGCTAATATGACTGCCAGTAGGCGGCTTTGTAAATTGAGTGCACAATTGACTGATCTTCTTAAATTTACTGGCAGAACAAATAGAAAAGGAATAAAGGGAGGGAAACCACTACGCTGAATCGTTCACTTCAAGAAACAAGCAAGAGCACAAAGCATAAGTTTCTAACCAAGGATTAAGCATATCATGAATAATAACATGAGAAACACACATTTTTGTAAGTTGATGTAGTAAGACAAGGAGAAATTTATGTAACAGCTCATAATTATTGTAAGTTACCATAAGCTGTCGCCATACGCGTTCCAGTAAATTGAAGGGCTGTTGCTCTGGCTCAAAAAAGGGGTTCGCAAAATCACTTCTCCGTGCTAGAATCCCGACATATGAGTTGAACTTATTAGCCCATTTTCCGATTGGAACCCCATTTGATTGCCAAGTTACTACAGCACGAAAACCCTCCGGTGGTAATTTTCTCATCTCTTCATTAGGTTGGCGTCCCGGCTTCTCGTATACCACCCCTCCTTCAAAATCAAAGAGAAAAGAAAATGTTTAGTAGTTAATGAAGATTAAATTATACAATTAATATTTAATCACAAAATTTACCCTTTTTGAGTTCAAGATCACGTTTCGCCTTATCTACTCTAGCTTTAATGTCCTCCTCCCACTGTTCTAGCAGTCGTTGTGCTGCCATGTACTTCTCTGTATGTTTGCTTCTATAATGGTCAGCCACTCGTGGTAAAGGCCAAAACTCAATACCAGGAATATATTCTCAGAGGATTGGTGACCTTGGAGGGATTATTGACTACGGCTCATCGCCCTCACCTAATGAATTAAAGGAAACATTCATAATTTGTGCATATATCAGGAAAAATAAATATGTGTTTATCATGAAGATATATTTTCTACTTACTAGGACTTGTGATAGGAGATGATGTCAGTACTAGCTCAAAGGGTGCCTATGTTGAAGAACTTGAGGGGGGCTGTACAGAGGAACTAGAGCTCGCTACATTTGACCATGATCGGTCAGTGCTGGAGTTGGGAAATAGTTGTCTACTTAAACTCCTCGACATCTGCAAGTTAAATTGTTAAGATTCAAAATAAAGTATAAGATTTTAAAATATTAATTCATCTACAATTTTTATTGTACTGAAGAAAAAAAGATGCATTTGCAAATATATATAGGTTTTCATTTCATACTTTCCAAATTTCAAAAATCAAATCCTAATACATCTAACTATTATGAACCTAATACATACAGCTATTCTGTGTTGTTATCAATGCCTACAATGACATTTGGAATGTCAATCCGAATCTCCAGTTCAATCACATCAGACATTACATTCTGAGGGTAGGAGAAATCATCAACTACCGCATTCAATTCATTAATTGTCTACAATATTATCTTCATCGTTAATGCCAAAAGGTTCAACATAAGCTCTAGGATCTTTGTATAGGACTACCCACTCATCTTTAACTTTAGAATCTTTCACATGAAAACATTGTGCCACCTGGTTTGTGAACGTAAATTTTTCATCCCTATCTATTTCTTTATCGAGATTGACAATAGTAAACCCATAGTAATCCATTTGCTTGTTTGCAAGGGACCAACGAATTTGAAACATTATGTATTGGTGTTCATTTGTGCATCCATAGTCATAGATTAACTCCACGATATCTTCTAGTCGTCCATAATATATCATAGTACTTTCAACTGGATTCTGATCTCTTATGTTTGAAAAATATTCTCGCGAAAAGGTGGCCATGATACCACTATTCTGTGCTATTTTCGTCTCATCAACCTCAATTGTGTGAAATTTATATCCATTCACGTGGTATCCACCATAGCGTTGTACTGCATAATAAGGACGCTCTGCATGAACCTTTACTTCTTCTGGTATTGGATTACCAAGGGCAACTTGTTTGCTAACCTAAAAAAACCATTAAAAAAACAATCAAAATAACTTCTACTTATCTTTTTAATGTAAATTTTACACTATTAAATTTAACAAAACTTACAAAATTCTTCACCCAAATAGGAAATTCCTTAGCATGTTTTTCTTTAATATCATGTGCTGCTGTGCTACCGGTTATTTCATTCTGTAGCTTTTCCAGATGTTGCCTATTATTAGAATAAAAAAATTGTTGTTAAATTTAAAATAAATAACTTCATGGCAATCAAACTCTCAAGTGTTATATTACCTTTTGTATTCAGAAAATATTTCCAGATTGTTCAATACGTACGCGTGAGCCTGATCTAACAATAAGTTAGAATAATTTTTGTTTGGCCCACGAAGGTAGAGAAGTGTGTTCTCCTTATTATTAGTAACTTATTGATCTAGAGTTTGCACACTATGCATGAAACGAGAGGCAAATGAGAGACAGTCATTGGCCACATAATTTTCAGCTATTGAACTCTCCGGACGAGCTTCATTATGAACGCGGCATTTTAGGAAGCCTAAATATCTGAATAAATGATGGAGAACCTATCAGTTACATATGCATAAATAACACATGTATTTCAAATGTATGAAAAAAGAGTAAGTAACCTCTCCATCAGATACATCCAACAGTAATGGACTAGTCCTCCTATATAAGCCTCCTCTGCAAGATGTCGTGTAAGATGTAGCATGACCCTAAAAAATGATGGAGGAAAGAGCATCTCCATTTCACAGAGGATTTCTGATATAGTTACTTTGAGATTCTTAAAGTAAGGCACGTCTATAACTTTGAAGTATAACTTCTTAAAGAATCCACAGAATTCCATGACAACCTTCACTGCTTTTTTTATCCTGCACAGTGTTGTGAAGTGCAACTAGGAGCAATTGATGAAGAAGGACATGACAATCATGAGTTTTAAGTCCTATTAGTTTCTTCTCTTGAACTTGGACACATTTTGATATGTTTCAAGAGTAACCCTCTGGCAACTTTAATGATTTGAGGACCTCACAAAATGTTTGCATCTCAATTTTTGACATTGTAATGTGAGAGGGAGGCAACTCGTATTTGTCTTGTCCAACAATCTTCTTTGGTTGTAGCTCTTCTCGGATGTTCATTGCATTCAGATCCTGACGAGCTCGAAGATCGTCCTTAGATTTATTAGCATCTTGCAATAGTGTTGAAACAGGATTGTTGCAAATATTTTTTTCAATATGCATGAAGTCTAAATTGTGTCACATTTTTAGCTTTTGCCAGTAAGGTAGCTAAAAGAATATTCTATTTTTTGTCCAACCTGTTGGTAAATTTACGGCTTCATTCTCATCATTCATCATCTGTGCCGGTCTATTTCGTTTAAGTACCTTTTTGTTCTTGCACAAGTTTCTTACTCCAAGTAAAGACTCTTTTGAATGTCGTTTCTTTCCAAACCTTACTTTTGACAAATCATCAAACATATGCACAATCTCAACCCTGGATAATGAACGGGTACGATTTCTGCCCTCAACTATTCCATCAAACTTCTTGCTCCATTTTTTAGTTGTGTATCTGTGCGTATCTTTTAACCACCTTCTATTTTGACAATATCAAATCTTTCGACTGTACTATAGATAAAGACCTTTGAACTCTGGACCACAAACTGGACAAGCATATGTTCCTTTTGTCGACCAATTAGAAAGATTATCATGGGCTGGAAAATCGTTAATTGTCCATAGCACAATAGCACGGAGTCCGAATGATTGTTTAACATGAGTGTCATATGTCACAACTCCCTCCTCCCAGAGTTATTTTAACTCATCAATTAGCAGCTCTAAAAAGACATCTATGTCATTGCCTAGTGCATGTTTGCCTAGTATCAGTAATGAGAGTATCATATACGGTTGCTTCATACAAAGCAAAGGTCACAAATTATAAGGCATTAATACAACAGGTCATGTAGATCAACCCGAACTCATAAATCCAAATGGATTAAATCCGTCACTAAATAGGCCTAGTCTAACATTTCTGCACTCACTGGCAAACTGAGGATAAGTTCTGTCTACATGCTTCCACGCCTCTACATTAGCCGGATGTCTAAGTTTACCGTCATCTATGCACTCTTCCATGTGCCATCTCATGTCCCTAGCAGTGTCTTTGTTCATATATAGACGTTTCAATCTAGGCACCAAGGGAAAATGGAGAAGCACCTTTGCAGGAATCTTCCTTTCCTTAATAGTAGTCTCTGTTGCCAGTGTTGAATTGCTTTTGTGTTGTTCCCATCGCAACACTCCTCACGTTGGACACTCCTGAAGATCTTTGTTATCATTATTGTAGAGGATGCAATCATTGGGACATGTATCAATCTTATTGTATCTGAGCCCCAGAGTGTCAACAATCTTCTTTGCATTGTAATATTTTTCTGGTATGTTCTCATTTCCTTGAGGAATTACCTTTCGCAGTAGATTAAGAAGCATATGAAAATATTTATCAACCATTCTGCTAATGGTCATGATACGCAATAGCCACAACATAAATGATAATCTCGTGAACTCAGTACAACCATCATAAAGATCCTTTTCGTTATCTTCTATTAACTTCATTATCTGCGCCAAGTCTCCTGTATCACTTGCATCTTCGACATTTTCAGCAACTTCAATATTTTCGACAACTTCAATTTCAGCATCCTCGACAACTTCGACATTTTCTGGAACTTCGACATTTTCCTCAACTTCGACATTTTCTGCAGCTAAGATATTATCAAACATTGTCCGTGTGTCATCTATTCTTACACCGTCAGACGTATCAGTATGTGCCACTAGATCCATCTCTTCAAGACACCCTTCCCCATGGAACGTCCAATATTTGTACTCCTCATAAAATCCCCACCTTAAGTGTGCGGCTAAATCACTTTTTTTCACCAATCCTGAATTTTTACACCGAGAGCAAGGGCAATACAAGACTTCACTATTTAAATTTCTTGGGTCCGCCTTGGCATACTCTATAAAGGCTTTTATTCCATCTTGATATCGACTATCCATGTATCTCTCAATACGAGGGATAGTGATCCAAGACTTATCCGGGACTATCCTCATCTGCACGTTATATATAACAATTAATTAATGTAAACCACTATTAGTCTTTGCTTAATTCGCGAAGCAAAATGATTTCCTGATCCTAGAACAAGATTGTTACACAGTTCATAAGTACTCTCAAATATGTAAAAATTATAAAACAAAATTTTGTGTTTTAAAAAAGAAACATGGGTATAAAACATAGACAATGAATATTCTCTTGTCCTCCCCGATAACGGAATGAAACAGTAACCCTCTAAAACTTGCCTATCCTAACATATTATTAATAATCCCATCCAACTTAATTGAAATATAAACAAATTGCATATTAAAATATTGGGACATGCATCGATCTTGTTGTATCCGGGCCCTAGAGTGTCAACAATCTTCTTTGCATCGTTGTAAAGTACAAAGTATTTTGTGTTTTAAACAAGTCTCTCATTGTAAAGTACAAAGTATGTCTTCCAAGTATCTTTTTATCCTCTTGGATTGGATTGACTATGGTTGCAATTCTTTGTCTCTTATATGAGGACTAGGAAAAGAACACTTACATATATTGACGATATCATTTTAACTACAAAGCACACAAAATATGACAGTGATCACGTATTTAATTTCATTGTGTTCAGTATTGCAACTTCCTCTGTTATTTTTTGCCACACCATGTGTAATAGTGTCCAAAATTATAGTTTGGCATATCGAAGCACCTCAATAAAAAAAGTGCAACCTTGACGTGTTTATATTGTTCTTGATCTTGAGGATGGATAGTAATGATCTCAAGGAGTTCGTTGAAAGCGCACAATTTGAAGCTGAAATAAATTGCCATATTCTCACAGCCAAATCATGCAAATACAACTTTCTTGATAAATATTTAAAATTCTGTAGTTATTTAAAATTTCTAGTTCGTGCATATCTTTTAGGGATTCGACGCCAGTGGTGTTCGACAACTGGTATTTTAGGGATTTGGTGCGGGGGAAGGGGTTCTTTAATTCGGATCAGATGTTGTTTTCGGGTAGCGAGGAAACGAGGGAGGTGGTGTCAACGAGGAGGCATTTTTCACGGCGTTTTGTGGAGGGGATGGTGAAGATGGGGGACCTGCAATCGGGGAGGCCCGGAGAGATTAGGAGGAACAAGAAATATTGAACATGAAAAATATCATGAGTAAAGAAAAGTTAAAGATTGCTATCAAATTCCACTGAAGGAGCTTGAGAGAGGCATGTGTGTTTGAGTCTGTTGAAAAAATACTGCAACCATCCACCGAGAGGCGTTGCTCTAAAATCATCTATATCTTTGGTGGGTCATTTCATGATACAATGCTAACCTCCCTCTTAACTTACATTACACCCCTCAAATATGCACAAACTACTCAACTTGCCATCAACACACTCAAGTAATCAAGGAAATG
>JBAKGM010060907.1:0-15008 GCA_037177215.1 Asparagus racemosus
GTCAAACTCGAATTCGACCTCCTCTTCCACCGGGATCAGGATCCTCGGTTGCTGCACGACGACCTCTGATCTGAGGCCGGTGGCTCCCACTGTGTTCGCCAGCTTGTTCGCGGGGAAAATAGGAGCTGTTGATTTTTCCATTGAATCTGAAATTGTTACACTTTTATGGGATTACAAACAAGTTCAAATAAAAATCACCTTTTTATAAGGCTTTTACAATGAAGAAAAAATCAAAAATAAAAAATACAACTCTAAATTCCGCTTTGAACAAACGCGGGGCCCGTTTATCGGACCCTCGCTTGTGTGGGATCTTTGCCTATGCCAGGGACTTCTTTTACGTCCGTGGACCACCGAGCAATCCTGATCTTCGATTGATCTAGGTGATAGGACTACAGATCTGAGAGATTCGTTTCACGAAGGAAACAAAAATCTTACGGGAATCAACCCACAAAGGGGAAGATAACCAGAGCTGGTGAGATCTATGAGGAGAAATCACGAGCTATCCCTGAGTCTAGGATGCAGCCTAGACTAGAGAGTAGGTTTAGATCGCAATACCTGACCTTAGATCTGGCGGGGTGAGCTTGAACGGCGTAGATCTAGTTTTTTGCAGACTCCGGGCGCCGACGGAAATTTTTGATTCCTGCAGAGCTCCCACATAGATCCGATTTTTTTCAGAAAATTTCCAACCCCCTACTCTGAGGACCCCCCTGTATTTATAGGGTCAGGGGGGTGAAAAACACCAAGTGCTTGGCCAAACGGCCGAGCACTGTGGCCTTGGCCGCTGCACTTTGGCCATGGCCGAAGTGCAGCGGCCATGTGGCCGCCGCACTTCAGCCGTTTGGCTGAAGTGCCCGACGATCTTGTCTTTTTTGACGCTTTTTTGCATTGTTTTCACGCCGTTCCGTCCTTTCACTTGACGTTTCGTCTGCTCAGAGTTGTATTCTGGTATTTTCAATTATCTCGTCGAGTCCGAAATTGGATCGGCACAGTGTCGTCGCTTGTATTTAGCTCAGAGCTATTGGGGTGCAATTGGTTCGCTTTGTTGATCTGCACGCCTCGCCGAAAACTCTACGTAAGGCGTCAATAGTCGTGGGGTATCAATGGTTCGCCGTTGTATCGTCGGATTGCTCATCGATCACCAATCCACTGTCACAAGTCATGTCCGGGGACTGATAAGCGATTTTCAATGCCAACAGTACTCGTGCCCACTCCTGGTGGCAAAAGGCTTCAGGTTGCTCTTCAGAGAGCTAGAACGTTACCATCTGCTCGTCATCCGCCTATAAGATTGCTGAAGTGGCATGGAATAGTTTCCCCTTCCCCTTGGGTTTCTTCTTGGATGAATAGACTGCCCATTGATCATCTTCAAGTAAGTCCAGGTGGACCCACAGAACTTTGCCACTTGGTGTTGTATGTGGCACAAGCCCTTTTTGGCGTTGTCTATGAGGATCATCATTCACCATCTTCATCGCTACTTTCACCACAGGCTAGAGTTCAAACCAAGTCAAAGGTACCGATCCAAAGCTGATGAATACCGCATTCGTGCCAACCTTCTTTTCTTTGGATGGCTTTAGCGTGATGACTCCCACATCGATTAAGGCTTAGATTTTATCCTTAAGGGCGTAGCACGACTTAGTAGGGTGGTGAACCACCCTGTGGTAGGCATAGTACCTCGGATCATTGGTCCTCTTCGCTTCCTCTTGATTTTGGATCGGAGGAAGCTTGATCTTGTTATTCTTTACGAGATACTTGAAAAGACCAGGAATTTCATCCTCACTAAAGGAATAGGTCTTCGGGAATCTTGGTTCCAAGGCCTTCTGCTTCTACGGCCCTTGTTGCCATTGCGATTGCGACTGTTGTGGTGCTCGTGGCTGTGGCTGTTGCTAGGGTTGCAGTTAGAACGTTTGGTTTGTGACCACCATTCGTGATTACTCTTTGCCTTTGCTGCATGGGATAAAATTGTGTTTGGGAGGTTCTACTACCGGCTAGCCTCTTTCCACCTTCTTCCTCTTCAAGAATCGCTCAGCTTGCTCCCCACGCACCTTCAATCCTTCCATGAAGTGGAGGGCGCTGTTCCCATCGCTTCATGCACATCCAATGATAGGTTGTTATGGCAGGTCTGGAGGATGAACTGTTCAGTTATTAGATCCCGACAGTTCATCACTTTGTTCTGGAACTATTTGATGAAGGTGTCCACAGTTTCTCCATCTTTCTACTTCTCATCCAACTATGTCCCGATGGATATCTTGGTGTCATCGTTGAAGAAGTTCGCAAGGAACATGGATTCCATGTTATCCCAGCTGGTAACGTTCCCTGGTTTGAGATGGCAGTACCAATCAAAGGAAGCTCCTCGAAGGGTGCTAACGAATGACCGAACCATCAAGGGCTCATTTCCTGAAATAACCCCTAAGTGGTATTTGAAGTATATCAGGTGCTGGCTGGGGGACCCCTTTCCGTCGAACGGCGTGAAGTTGATCTGGCTGAACGTCGACGGATATGGGATCGACTCCCAGTCCCTCGGGTACGGACACGGTATACCTATTTTCTTCACCTCTTGAGCGGAGATCAAGGTGTTGATCTTACTCTCGAGATCCTTTATCTTTTCGTTCTCCGAAAAGGCAATGTTGCCACTGGCATTCTCCTTGCTACCCCCAGTATTTCATTCTTCAGGGGGTTGTCTAGCGCTGTGGTCTTCTTCCCCGTCCGTGTCGCTATTTATTTGGTTGACGTTGCTGCGATGACTGGATTAACCCTGGCTGTTCGTCAGTGCTTAGATCTATTCGTCATGCATTTCTCACATCTGCTGCATGGCCATCTCCATTTCGAACTTAAAGTTCTCCTTCTATTTTGTCATCGCTTCTTTGAGCATTTTGGCCACCTGTTCAGCACTGATCATGAGGGCTTCCCGGGTTGTCCCTCACTAGTAACTGTGTTGTTGGAGGCCATTGTGGAGCTAGCATCGGACACTTCGTCATCTGACGGCAGTCCCTTTAGGATTTTGTCATAATTAGAGCATCGAATTGTTCCAGTTTGTAACCAGGTTATTCATTCGGATGGTCGGAGACCATCACGAGTCGACGTTCCTCTGCCCATCATGTTGCTAGTGACTCTCGGCAGTTCATTGCTTCTTCTATGGAAGCGTCTTGATCTGAGCTTCGGTAGTCCGGCACCAAGTCTATTGAAGACTGACACCCTGTCTGGTGTTGCTTTGTTATAGCTACACTCTGATAGCACTGCTCTGATCAACTTGCAACAGATGCACTGTGTAGGCTTTTCAAGGGAACTCCTCTTTCAGGATTTATTTGTACCCCCAGCACGATAGTACAACTCATCAGCATGAATGCCAGAGCAACCCATCGTGTGCTGGCATGACTTCTCAGGTATGACGTCGTCGTCATCAGACAAAAACATCTCCTTTTGAGGACGGATTGCTTTGTCAGAGCTGCCAAAAGTGACTCGCCTTGATGTTCGCTAGTGGGGGCGTAAAGTCTCGGTGGACTCTCGAACTTCGATTCTCAGATCGGTATTTGGCACTGCAGGGGTCTTGTTGCCTTTTTTGAGATGGGTGCGACCACCTGCATCAAGAGTGACCCGTGATTTCCTCAACGGACCTAGGCATTCCTTGAACAGAATTTTACCACGATCATCTTGCAACGGGCCGAGCCGCTCTGTGATTGTCATCTTGCAGCTGCAGTAAGAATCAGCTTTGCCGGAAGCTTGGAAGTAGACGCCGTAGATGGCCTCAGCGCGAGGGTGATTGAAGTTGGGCTGCTGGCAGACTTTGGCCTCAACGCCGGGGCAACTAGAGTTGCAGTGTCGGCAGACATCGGCTTAGGTGCTGGGGCGGCTAGAGTTGTAGAGCTGGCAAACTTTGGCTTCGGCACCGTGATTGCAGGAGTTGGAGTGCTGGCGGACTTGGGCCTCCAGGCTTGGCAGATTGTCGGCGGCTTCTTGGCCACCTCTTCCTTCTTCAATTGGTGGGCTTGTTGCACCAAAGCACGCGCCTGCGCAAGGAATGCGTGGTACTTCCGGATGTCCTCCTGAAGTGTTGAACAGTTCCGTTTGACTCAGACCCATTCGCTTGCCAATGGCTTGGAGGGGCCACCGATCATTTGAGGCTGAAGCCTCTGCTGTAACTTGGATCTTAGATCCATCTCATAGCAGTTCCCATCCATTGATTGCATGGCCTTTGCGAATCTTCACGCCAAGCTTTGTCATCGTTGCTGTCGTGCTCACTTGGAGAGTACGGGCACACCATCGGCGGTCATCTCATGCGCCGGGGGAACTTGGGCTGCGGGGGCCGAGGGGGTTTTACGGCTACCTACAACTTTGGCGGCAGCGGGGTTAGAATCGTCCTCCTGGGACTCAACGTCTGAGGCCTACCAGATCTTCCTTACAGCGGAGACTCTTCTGGACTTGCTGGAAGAGGTGGATCTGGAGGAGGAGGAGAGGTATTCCTCGTACTTCTACTGGTCAAACTCGTATTCGACCTCCTCTTCCGCGGTTGCAACACGACGACCTCAGATCTGAAGCCGTTGGCTCCCACTATGGTCGCCAGTTTGTTCGCAGGGAAAGTTGCGTTGATTGTCATTGAATGAATTCATTACAAACTTCAGTTGCTTCAACGAGATTCAACTAAAAAGATCACCCTTTTATAAGGCTTACAATGAAAATCGAATAAATACTACAAATTTATCACTATTAATGAATAAACGCGAGATCCATTTTTCAGATCCTCACTTGCGTGGGATCTTGGCCTATGCCGGGGACTCAGTTCCGTTCGTTGACTGTCGTGTGATCAGATCTAGGTACGAGATCTACAGATCTACGGTGATTGTTTCGCAAAGGGAACAACCGCTGACGGGAATCGACTCACGAAGGAGATGATTGCCGGAGTGGGTGAAATCGACTAAGCGAAGTCAAGCACGGGCCCTAAGATTAAGACGTGGCTTAATCTAGAGGGCAGATCTGATAAATCTGACCTGGATCCACCTCGATTCTTCCCTTGGATGCGTAGATCTAGATTGAGAAGTCTTGATCTCTTGTGCAAGGAGTTTCGATCTGAGTTTTTTGTCTGTGAAAAGTGCTCAGATCTGTGCAAAAATTCTAACCTTGAAGAATGAGACCCCCCCTCTCTACTTATAGGAGAGAGAAGGTGGGTTTGTCAGCAGTTCTTGGTCGCATCATCGGATGGGTCATCAATTGTCAACCCATTGTTACGAGTCACATTCGGGCACTTACAGGCATTTTTGAAGGCCTACAGCTTGTGAGGCCGGTTATGATTACCTTAAAGCGTAGCTTTTGGCCGAACTGAGAAATGATCCCGAGCAATTCTATTATCCTCCAATAGTGGCCAATTGTCTTGGTGCACTTCTAGAGATAGAAGAATGGAGGGTGACTCGTGCTTGATGCTAGGAGTGGTGATGTGGATGAAGAAGAGTCTGCCGAGGAGGCATGTGAGGGCCCGACTCATTACAGTTGGGTCGGTCAGCCTGAAGAGAAAGGAGGCGAAGAGGTTGAGTCTAAGGTTTAGTCGACACCTCTACTAACTTCTATTGCCACTGCTCCTCCGTGCTCGACTCCTTCTCCTGACTCTAATGTTGCTCCTCTGGCATCTCTTCTTAGTTCGACACCTTAGGGGCTCATGTACCTTTGCTTTTATCATTTAGCACTTTTGTACTGTAAATATTTTCACACATATATGAAGAAAAATACTTATTTTTGTCAATTTAAACTATGTACCTTTGAGATTGTGTTCTTAAGTATTTTAAGAAATTACAATCTGCACTGTTTGAGTACCAGTTTGTTTTTGGGTCGAGGCAGTTTAGCTCTATGCTTTAGGCTGGGGATTACTCGACGTCGTGCCTTGGGTTTACTCGCGATGACACCAAGGTCTTGGGTACGTGCCTTGGGCTTATTCATGAAAATGATGCCAAGGTCTTTTGGGTCAAAGATGATGGACTTGATGCCTTCAGTTTATCCTGAATGAGTACCGAGGTCTTACGCACGTACCTTGGGATTTATTCCTGAAAATGACACCAAGGTCTTAGTGTTGATGGCGTGCCTTGGTTTTACTTCGAAAGGATACCAAGGTCTTCTGAGTTGAAGATGACTGAGTTGATGATGTGCCTTGGTTTTATCCCAAATGAGTACCAAGATCTTGTGTACGTGCCTTGGACGTATTCATGAAAATGATGCTAAGGTTTTGAGTCGAAGTTGGCTGAGTAAATGAAGATCGAGTAGCAAAGGCTGCATATAAGTTAGCGCATAGCACAAAAATACAAAAGTATCTCTTATTTGTGAGAGTATCTTGATTTGATTTCCTTGGAGAGATTTTCTCCGAAATGCTTATACTTTATGACAAACTTACCATCATAGCCTTACGATGGAATTTCTTGACTGCTGTGGAGCTCAAATGAGGACGACAACTTCTTATTCCGAGCTTTGAATATAAAGAATCATCCATTTCTTCATAAAGTGACGAAGAGGCCCCACGGTGGGTGCCAGTGTTGAAGTCTTGGGACTCAGCAGCGAGATTAGAGGATAATCCTGAAAAGCAGTAGGTGCTTAGGGTTGTTGTATACGATGTATTGGTCCCTTCATCCCCTTTTGTGGTCGATCCCCTGATAGGATGAGAGTTTTCCAAAATTAAAAGTTGTTAGAAAACCGGAGTTGGGTTCTCCAGTGATTCCTCTAAAGATCAAGGTAGTTTTGAGCTTGAGTGGAGA
Organism: Asparagus racemosus; assembly: GCA_037177215.1. Lineage (NCBI taxonomy): Eukaryota > Viridiplantae > Streptophyta > Magnoliopsida > Asparagales > Asparagaceae > Asparagus > Asparagus racemosus. The sequence goes on from JBAKGM010060907.1 coordinate 6,726, forward strand.
ATTAATGAACTGCAAAATAGTCCTAAGTGGGCAGAGATTGCATTATTTACCTAGAGCTAGCTTACCTACAGCCCCAGAGGGCTCCCTCTTGATTAGTAGGTGATGAACCTATATATTTACCTATCAAAAGGGGTATATACATAACTTTTGCTGAGTCTAGGCAGGCAGCTGAATTGGCAGATAGTGTACAGGTGTTGACTACTTATGAGATGAGTCACCTGTGAACTTGATGTTATTGTGACTAAGGAGACGCGGTGCTGACTGTTCAGGGGGAAACTTGCTTTGATTTCTGTTGAATGAATTCATTACAAACTTCAGTCGCTTACAACGAGATTCAAATAAAAAGATCACCTTTTTATAAGGATTACAATGAAAAATCGAAAATGATTACAACTTTATTGTCCTGGTTGAACAAATGCGGGATCTATTTATCGGATCCTCGCTTGTGTGGGATCTTTGCCTGTGCCTAGAACTCTTTTCCATACGTGGACCACTGTGTGATCAGATCCAGATGTGAAATCTACAGATCTACAAGGATTATTTCATGAAGGAAATAGCCACCGACGGGAATCAACTCACGAAGGAGATGATTGCCGGAGTGGGTAAAATCAACCAAGTGAAATCATGCACGAACCCTGAGATTAAGACGAGGCTTAATCTAGAGGGTGGATCTAGTAGATCTGACCTAGATCTGCCTTGATTCTTCTCCTCACTGTGTAGATCTAAGTTGGGATGAAATCTTCGTGCGTAGGAGATCTAGATCTAAATTTTCCCTTTACAAAAGCTCAGATCTGTGCGATAAGCTCCCGTTTAGATCTAAATTTTCTAGCCCCAACAACTGAGGCCCCCCTGTCTATTTATAGGCAAATGGGGGGAGGTCTGGGTCAGTTTTAGATGGCCAGGACACCTTGGTGTCTTGGCCTTGGCCGAGGCACTATTTTCGCTGTAGCATTTCTTCCGATCCCCTTTTCTTTTCGTCGTGTCGGGTCTGAATAAAGTTGATTGTCTCATTGATTCTAGAGTTGTTGATTTCATCGATTTGAAGCTTCACGGTTGGATTTATTCCACGATTCCTTGCTTTGCTGACTTGCACGCCTCACTGACTACGTCATCAATGGCCTATCGCAAGTCTGGGAAAAAAATTTTCAACATTGGATAGCTCACCAATCGTCAACCCCACTATCACGAAAACTTTGCGTAGGGCATCAATGGTCATGGGGCATCAATGGTTCGCCATTGCATCTTTGGATAGCTCGCCAATCGTAGCCCCACTGTCACGAGTCACATTCGGGCACTTAATAGTTTACAACGCCTACACTGATGAAGGGTGGTGAGTCATGGAGACTCATGACATGAGAAATGATGATGACAGCCAGTTGGTGGTGAGGAGTTCGATGCCAAGCTGCCTCTCAATTCAGCTCTACAAGCAGGACGACAAGTACTGCCTCTTTTGTTGACCTCACAAGTTGACAACCCAACCTTTAATGGATGAGCGGGGTCGACTAATGAGGTCGAGTGAGAGGTTGTCATGACTCGACCCTAGTCGAGAAGGGATGAGTACGTATGCTATCCGAGTCACCCTGACCTGACCTGATGATTAGTGTTGACCTAGGACACGTGTCAACTCTAGAGGGAGGATTAGCACTTTGCTTAATTATTGACATAACATATACCAAGGTCTTACGAGTTGTGCCTTGCGTGGTACCAAGGTCTTATAGGTACTACAAAAACATTAGTACAATAAGATTATCAAAAAATATTCTTATCACATGAGAACCTTACAGTTATAATTGCTGGAAATATTTTTTGAGATGCTCTGTGTTTTAAGAGTGCTGTAAGATTCTTCCATCAGGACTTCATAGTTTATAAGTGTCGGGGTGTACTTCCTCAATTACCGTGTATGACCCCTCTAGTTGGCAGCTAGTTTGCTACGCTTGATATCTCTATTGAAGATAGCTTTTCGAAGAATGAGGTCGCTCGAGTTAAATGTTCGAGGCTAGACTTTGCTGTTGTGGTGTTAGGTGATGCGTTGTTGATTGATGACTTGTGATCTGAGTGAGTTTTCTTAAACTTCATCAAAAAGGTTGAGTCTGGCTCACAGTCCAGTCGAGTTTGGCTCTTCATCAAAGTGCTACAGTTGGATGGTTGGCATGCTGACTTCTACTAGGATGACAACTTTAGCTCCATATGTTAGCTTGAATGGGGTTTCTGCTATGGAGCTTTTGTGGGTGGTCCGGTATAACCATAAGATCCCAGGCAGCTCTTCAACCTAGTTCTCAATAGCTTTATCTACTTTCTTCTTCAGAGCTTGGAGTATGCACTTGTTCGTGATCTCCGTAAGCCAGTTGCATTTTAGGTGTGCAATTGAAATGAATTTGAGCTAAATCTTCTATTCCTCAAAAAAACTAGGGAGCCCTTTGCTATCAAATTGAGTGCCATTGTCTATGATGTAAGAAATGGGAACTCTAAATCTGCAGACGATTGATTTTCACACAAAATTAGTGGTGTTACTCTCACCGATCTTGGCTAAAGGCTCAGGTTTTATCCACTTTGTGAAATAATCTATGGCAACAATAAAAAAACTTCCATTGCCCTGAAGCTATTTGGAGAGGTCCCAATAAATTGAATCCTCATTGAGCAAAAGGAATTGGGCTTATGAGAGGAGTGAGTTTAGTTGCCGAAGCTTGTGGTATACTTGAGAAGAACTAACAAATCTTGCACCGAGAGACAAGTCTTTTGGACTTGGATAGCATAGTTGGCCACTAGTAGCCTTGCCAAATCGCCTTCTCGGCTAGAGTTCTGGCTGCTGGGTGATTCTTACAAGTTCCTTCATGAATCACCTTTAGAACATAACTGGCCTCTCTTGGCCAGAGACATCAGAGGTAAGGCCCCACACAACTGCTGGTGTACGAGATTCAATAAAGCTGGTTATCGATCATGAGATATCTTTGAGAATTTCTCTGTAGACTCCTTGCTTCAGTAGCATTCTCTAGAGGGGTCCCCCTATTAGATACTAGATGAGTGAGTCCACCCAACAGGGCTCCGTTGAGGCCCTAATCTACATAATTGTGTTGGCTCGAGCTTCCAAAATGCTAGGACTTTTGAGGGTATCCATATACATGGGCCCCTCACTCTTCCCTGAGTTGGATGACCCAAGCTTGGATGAAGCATCCGCTCGAGCTTTGAGGGCTCGGGAACTTGGGTAATTTTGAACTCTTTGAAATTATCTAAGAGCACTTTGATTGCCTTCAAATCCTAGATCATTCTCAAGTTTTTGGCTTCATAATCTCCCCTTACTTGGTAGACGTTAAGCTGGGAGTCAGCCAGGATGTAGATGAGCTTGGCCTTAATTGCTAGGGTGACTCAGAGTCTTGCCAAGAGGGCTTCATACTTAGCTTCGTTATTTCAGGCCAGACATTCAAAAGCGATGGAGTATTCATGTGTGGACCTATCAGGGCCATGTAGGACTACTCCAGATCTACTACCTCCTTCTCTAAAGGATCCGTCCACCTTCAGTAACTAGCGCAAGGAGAACTCGAGCAAATATCCTCGGGAGTACTGTGTTTCTGAGAAGAAAGTACCTTAGACACCTTGCTAACCGCAACATCTAGAAGAGGGACTGGTAGGAGGAGAGATGGGTTAGCATCTATTGTGGACAACTCTATTAGGAAGTCAACCAAAGCCTGAGCTCTTATGGACGTTCTGGGCTCAAATTGTACGTCATATTCATTGGGCACGATTGACTAGTTGATCATCCTTCTAGAAGTGGTAGGGCTACCAAGTGCTTTCTTTTGGGGTAGGTTCATTCACACCACTATATTCTGAGCTTGAAAGTAGGGGCAAAGCCTCCTAGCCATGATTATGAGGGTGAAGGAGGCCTTCTCAATGAGGGTGTAGTTGAGTTCGGTTGCCTTCAGAATCTCGCTTTCATAATATACGGGCCTTTGTGCATTATCTATCTTCTTCTTAAATCAGGACAGAGCTTTGTTGCCCCTTGTGAGATTGCCAAGTAGAGAAACAAGGTTTCTTCTTCTCTATGGTGGCTTAACAGAGGCTTGGTGCTCAAATATCTCTTGAGGTCATTGAAGGCCTCACTGCACTCTATCGTCTAGTCAATGTCTTCCATCAACTCCTTGTGTTCTCTTAAAGTCTTGAAGAATGGGAGACTTCTTTTGATAGATTTTGAAAGGAAGTGGCCCAACGTAGCTATCTTGTTGTTCAACCTCTGGATTCCTTTAGCGTGCGAGGCTCAGGCATTCGCTCTATGGTAGCTATATTCTCAGAGTTGATTTTAATACCCTATTGGGTGATCAAAAACCCAAGGAATTTGCCCGATTGCACATTGAAGGCACACTTGGCTAGGTGAGCTTCTTGCAGAAGTGTTAGAGGATAGAGAAACTTTCTTCAGCGTTCGAAACGCGAGATGCCACTTGCTTTGATTTCACCACGATGTCATCCACATATGCCTCCACATTGCAATCGGACTAGTCTTTGAATACTTAGTTGACCATTCTCTGATAAGTTGCCCCTTTATTCTTAAGATCGAAGGGCATCACATTGTAGTTGTAGGTTCCCTAGTCTATGATGAATGAAGCCTTTTTGACATCATGCTCTGCCATCAAAATCTGGTTGTATCCAAAGAAAGCATCCATGAAGCTGAGTAGCTCATGGCCAGCACTTTTGTCAACCAATTAATTGATCCTCGGGAGGGGATAGCTAGGGCTGTCCAATTGAGCCCAAGGCTTAGACTCGGCCCGGTGCCTGGGCCCGGGCTAGGCATGGAAACCCGAGCCAAGGCCAGGTCCTAGCCCAGGTTGGGCCGAGGTGGTGACGCCGGGCCCAGGCCTGGTCCGATCCAGTTTTTTAATTTTATATTATATATATATATATTTTTATATATTTTTAATATATAATTATAGTATAAAATGGTCATTAATGTATATTTATATATTGTTTTAAGTGTATATTGTTATTAATATATACTTATATATACTTACATATACATTTTTAATGTATAACTATATATAATTATAGCATGATATGATCATTAATGTATACTTTACATATAATATAACTATATACTAATAGAATATAATTTTTTACTACATAGTAAACACTTAGTGTGATTGATTTTTAATCAAAATTTTGCATATTTTATTTTTAATTACTCCTAAAATTTCATTTTTTACAAAAAACTTAATTTTTAAAAAAATAAAAAAATATAAAAAATCGGGCCTGCCTGGTGCCCGGCCCAGTCAAGCCCAAGCCTACGTCCGCGCCCTAGTTTTGCCTGTCCTGGGCCCAGTTTTCTAGGCCGGGCTAGGCCGGGCCAGCCCGTTTGGACAGCCTTAGGGATACCTATCGTTTGGGCAAGCTTTATTTAGGTCAGTGAAGTCCACGCACATTCTCCATTTGTTAGTGGATTCCTTGACCAATACCACATTAGATAGCCACTCTGGATATTGAACTTCTCGGTTGAAGCTAGCCTTGAGTAATCGGTCGACTTCTTCCGCAGCCACCTTCTACCTTTCAGGGCTGAGATGCTTCTTCTTTTGTCAAACTGACTTGCAATATCAATCGACCGAGAGTTCATGGTTTATCACTTTTGGGGAAATTCCTGGCATGTCTTCGGCTCCCTAAGTAAACACATTTGCATTGTCACGTAGGAATGCAATCACAGCTCCTCGTTGGGGCTCAATGAGGCCTAACCTAAATTTGACCTTCTTTAATCTGTCAAGGTCAATCGGTACTTCTTACAATTCTTTCACGTGGGTTGTCCCCTCCATTTATGTCCTTTTGCAGTTGAAGGCGTGTCTTCTCAATTGACAAGGTCTCCAAAACTCCCTCTAGGGTTGCTTCCCATTGGTTGCTTCCCATGAACCTAACTCCTTCTAGGGTCAGGAACTTTATCATCTAGTGATATGCGGACGGGACTGGCTATAGCTTGTTCAAGGAAGTCCTGCCAAGAACAACGTTATAGATGGACTTTACGCCCATCACAACAAACTGAGTTTGAATTGTAGATTGGTGGGGATAATCATCGACAACTAGGGGAGAGTAATTAGTCCTTCTGATTGGAGCGAGTGCCCTATGAACCCAATGAGAGGGCTCTAACAAGGTTGTAGACTTAACTTGTTGACGCCCATCTAGTTGAAGGCGTCCATAAATAGGATGTAAGTGGAGCTCCTAGTATCGATCAAGATTATTGACTTGAAAGTCATTAATCTCAACTGATTTAATGATGGGGTCACCATGAGGGGTTTCCACGCCCCTCAGATCAGCATTGTTGAAGGAGACGGGCTGATCTGTCCTCGGCTTCTTCTCACAGAGGTTGACTTCTAACGCTTATCGAGCATACTTCTTCTGAGCATTGTTTGACATCCCCCCTACTGTTGGACTGCCACTAATGGTGTTGACGATGCCTCAACTACATGTCTCTCTGGGTTAGTCTTCTTGTTGGGGTTGGTGACGGGGCGATCTTGATCGAGATCTTCTCTCTGACATATCTGGGGCAGGTCTCCTCTGTCTCCTTAGTAGCCCTTTTTGGATCAAGTCTTTAATATCTCTATGGAGGACTCTATAGTCATCGATGTGATAACCCTGATCTCAATGATATCGACAATATTGCTTGGGATCCCTGGATCGGGGTCTGACTTCATGTGGGGAGGAGTAGAAGTAAGATGTCCTTCTTTCTGAACCAAGTAAAGAGCTTGTGAAGAGGAGGTATTGAGGGAAGTGAGGGTCAGTCTCTTGGCCGCCTCTTTCGTCTGATCTCTCTTTTCGGCCCTGATCAACTTGGAGTCGATCTTGGGGGATCCTTCTCCGTCTTTTCTCTCTGAGAGGACTTAGCTTCTACTGCTTCTGCTGCTATAACTATTGCTTCTTTGGCTATCTTCTTGTGGGCTTGGTCATCTTCTGCATCCATTTACCCTCGAGCTCTGGCCATCAGCTATTCATAGTTAGTGATAGAGTCTATGATGAGCGATTCGGCCAGCTTATCATCTTCTAGCCCTGCTAAGATCACGACCATGGTGACCATATTGCTAGGGTCGTCAACTTCTAATCTTTTGGCTTAGAATCTCTTGAAATGGTCTCTGAGACTCTCCCTGGGATTATGTCTCATCTGCAGCAAGACGTGGGGGGTTCTTTTCCTTGGAGTCGGCCAAAAAAAAATGTATAAATTTTTGGCTGAGTTGTTCAAAACTATTAGTGGACTTTTTTCCTTATGAGTTCCACTACATCTTAGCACTTCCCAAAAACGTAACGGGAAGGCTGATCGAGTCGGTCGCCTACTACCTGTGCATAAGATGATAAAAGTTCTACACGTGCTCTGCTAGATCTCCCTCACCTTTAGACTTCTCAATATGAGGCATCTTGAACTTGGCACATGCAATATTCATGATTCGGTCAGCGAGTGGAGTGTTGCCTCAGATAGTGTCTACAATGGTGTTAAAGGTCCAATTATAACCAGATGCAAGGTTGGTAGTGGAAGGGCCTCGGGTAGTGTATGTGTGTTTGGCGGCGTGTGATGTCATCAATAGAGTGCGTTCATGGCTTCCATGGCCCAAGCTAGGGCTTTCCCCCATCGCCTCTGCATACTGCTAGGATTGTCGGGGAGGAGCAGTGAAACAAAGCTATTGGTGAGGTGGAGGATAGGTGTATTCAGCATAATCCTCCAACACTCATTGCTTAGCCCGGCTCGTAGGGGGACGAGGAGGAAAGAACAATGGAGAAGGCTGTTGGGGAGGCATTTGGCTGAGGAGTTCGTTAGTGAAGAAAGTGAACTGTTGCTGAAGAGATTGAGAAATTCTTTGGGTGGATTCCTCCAATTAGATAGAGTTTCATAGCCCGCTGTGCACGTTTCTACAATAGGAGTAATTTATGATCGGCTTGGATGGTCAGAACCAGCCATTTGGCACAAAGAAGGAAAAAAAGGCTCCATGGTGGGTGCCAAACTATTGATGTCAGTTATCGAATAGGGAATTTTAGTGTAAGTTGTATTCCATTTTAGGTTCCTTAATCTTCTTCGATGGTTGGTAATGGGGCTAAGGATTCAGTCCTACACACAAACAACACGTGATAGGATTAGAGTCGAGATCTCAAGTGGTTCCTGCGACAGTTAAGTCAGTAGAGAGTTTAAGTGGAGGAGAAAAATAAGATTGTAGTATGTTTTTTAGGCTGAAGTTACATGCCTCCATGTACTAGGTGTTCTCGGGGAAAGTTGCTGAAATTTTCATTGATCTGAATTGTTTACAAACTTCAGTCGCCTGAAACAAAATTCAA
>JBAKGM010060917.1:0-15008 GCA_037177215.1 Asparagus racemosus
ATTCAACATCATAGCACCAAGTCTAAAAGAGTTTCATTCTTTTAGCACAACGTCACGTGCAGAACAGGTTTAGATAAATCCACACGCTAGCTCAATTCACACGGTAATCGGTAAAGGCTCATCAAATCCGTTGATGTTTGAGGGTTTGCCAAAAAATCCTATGAGTACTGTGGTCGATTATTTCAAATAAAATGAGAAACCACAATAAGCAACAAAAAAGGGGAGAATAGAAATCTATTAATAAAGAGTCGAGCCTTTCAAAACAAAGAAGTTGTAGTTATTCAAACATCAAGTTTATGGCAACAAATTTGTTGCTCTAACTGGGACAACTCATCACTGTAAGCTCATTGAAGTTCCTCCTACAACTCAGTCTGGAAAGACTCTTCGCTGGCGCTTGCAACTACCTCCTCAATCTCAACCAGCTTCTGCTTCAAAAGTTCAAGCTTCTTGGACATCATGGTCAGAGTCTCCTCTTTGTTGGCCCTTGTTAGCTCCAATACACTCAGGTTCTCTTTCTCCGCTTGGAGCTCCTGCCTGAGTTGTGCTAGTTTGCCCTCGCTCACTGTAACGCAGAACAGAAGGTGGCCCAAAGATGACGAAGTCTCAGCAACGACGGTCTCAATCTGATTAACTTGGTCCCGCTGCATTTGGACCTCAAGTCCAACAAAAACACGAGTATCACGCCAAACCTCCAGGCGAGCTTCTGTTTGAACAACTATATATGAAGAAGCACCCGCTGCCTACAGCTCCTGTAATCTCTAAAGCTTAGCCTCTAGATAGTCAAGATCATCAGCAATAGCCTGGGCCAACTCTGGGTAACCCGCATCCCATATCAAGGCTGTCTTGGGGGTAAGAATCGGCCTGAACTGACAGAGGAAAAGCCCACTGTTGAGAAGCTTGTCTATCATCGTGTTTATGAAGGAGAAGAACGAGCGGACCTCTATGCTAATAATAAGCCGAGATGGGTCATTGCCCGACATCACCGCCCTCACTAGCTCGTGAAGCTTCAATGTGATCCCTGCAAAAAAAAGAGAGGAAGTTTAAACACTTCTGAATCTTAAGTTAGAAATCAGTGTACACACTCTAAGCTAAACAGTCCATACCTGCTTCCATCGGTGCAACTCCTTGATTTGATGGGGCTATCAAAGGAACAGTCATCGTTGATGCACCGACTACTGCAGTCGATCTCATGACATGTTCGTCTGGTACGATAGCCGCCATGGTAGACGATTCTAGAGGAGTAGTAGAATGAGGAGTTCCTGCCACCAGCAAATGAATTTCTCAAGTTTATCGAATTATAATTGTACAAGTCAAGACTGGCTAGTCATATGATTAATGAAAGGGAGGATTCATACCTTTAGAGGAACCAGCCTCGGTATTCCTAGGAATTACTGGCTCAGGCAAACAGTCACCACGAAGAAAGTCATCTCGGGGCTAGCCATATATCAAGTCATCCATGGGCGTATCCACGGGCAGGTCGTCTTTATCAAAGTCCTCTATCCAAAAAGTTGACATAAGAGGACGTAAGTGAAAGAAGTAGAATCAAGAACCAGCGATGGACTAAGACGACTTACCTCGTACACTGGAGTTAGTTTCTCTAAGCCTCGCGTCCATATTTGCTTCCTGCAATTTTTCTAAAAGAGAAAGAAGCGTAGAGGCAATTAGGGAAGGCATAAATTCTGAGTCATTCAATTCCTGTATTTGCCATCTAAATGGGGTATTACCAATATTAGATGTACCTGGATTGGCTGAATCAGGTCCTATGTTGGTGGTCTCAGGTTCTCCCATCATAGGTCCATGCACCTGTTGAGTGAAACTGGGTTCGGCGAAATCGGGATGGGGGAAATCAAAGTTGGTGTCACCATCCCCGTATTCTCCTACACAGGGATGAAACCGTGAGCCCCGAGAGGAAAGAATTAAATGATCAAAAGGACAACATGGTGGTTAAGCATTACCTCTGTCGCTCGCAGGGTCTTCACCTGTCAAGTCCATATCGAAAGCTCGAGGACCAGAATGGGACTTATGGGCTAACTTCTTTCGCTTAACAGTCTAAACCCTAGCTCAAGGCTTTCCCCCATAAGAAGGGAAAACCTCCTCCTCCTCCTCAGCTGACACTCCTGAGAAATTAATTTGCTATCAGACCCAGTAATTAAAAAAGGGGAAAGAAAAAAAAGTGAAAAAGGTGAAGGGGAGTACCAAAGTCCTCCTTATGAACTTTAGCCTTCTCATGATTGCCTCCTGAGGTCCCTTTGGCAGAACTAAGGACCTCCTCTTCATCCTCGTCCGGCTGACGAGTCTTGCAGCGCTTCCTTTGTGCCCGAGCAGCCCTCTAAATCATTTGAGTGTCAACCCAAGAGATCTCCTCAGCCACTAATTCATCAATGGGATTCACGAAAACAGGCTCGTTAGCTACCAAGAGCCACCTGTAGTATAAGAATGTCGACTCCAGCTGGCGGTCAGCACTCGGGAGGCTAAACTTAGCACCAGTACACCCCGTCATGCTCCATAGCCATGCTCGGACACTGTCCACCAATCCGCCACGAGTCTGGAGCTGTCGGTTCGGATTTTCAATATAAAGTTGGTCATAACCGAACCGACGGGCGAAACGACAAGGGAAATATGGCTCGATGAAGCACTCGTCTCTCACCCGAAAGGTGAGTTAGCCTAGTCTGATGTTCGTCAGCCAATTAAAGCAGCTGACATCAAGTGAAGTCTGATTTGCCTTTGGCCTCTCCTCATCGATCAGAGACTCGCCATACTAGCCCGAGAATTAGGGAAAATATCTGGAGAAGACCCAACCCTTGTGAATCTACAACTGCTTCCTTATCTCTGCGAATCTATGCCCCTTCTATTTGCAATCCTCCAACAACTGAAGTAAGTGGGTGGATGGATCTACAAGCCTCGGTGCTGACATCATATCAGGGCGGTGAAGGACGAATCAGGCCATCAAGTAGGTGTATGGGAATTCTACCTTAATGTGAGGAATCCGAGTCGATGGTTCGCCTTTCCCCTGAGTAAAGATGCTGATTATCTGACGGAGCCCACGATAAATGTTAGCCACCATCACCGAAAGAAGGAAAGAAAAGTTTCTTCCTGTGGGCGAGCTGAACTGCAGGGTAAAGTACCTCCAATGGTAGAGCATCGCCGGACTGATACGGTACCATGCACTTCTTCAACCAGATTGCGAGGTAGCCAGCTAAAAGAGTCATCGGTCAGATCGGCTTCACCGCATGCCACAAGAAAGTTGCAAACTTGGTCCCCACAAGAAAACCATCCTCGGTGCTACCAAGGGTGTAGGAGCTAGTGTCAGATTTCCTGATCAACTCATTTACCTCTGAAGGAGTGAGAGGCACCAACTCACAAATCTCCTCGCTGGCGGGGCTCTCCAGGTGCCTAAATAAGTAGCTCATAAATTGCTTCAGTCTTACTTGCGACTTCCTCTTCGCTAGTGGCTCAGTTTGGGCCAAAGCGATGTAATAATAGCGGTGAGGTCCCATAAAGTGTCATAAAGGCCGGGCAGGCGATCTCTCAACTGGCGCAATTTCTAGTTCGAAGGGAAGTACTCTTGATATATCATCTTCCCCATGGGTAAACTGGAGATCCGATGCATCTCATGGAGAGCTAGCCCCAGCTCACCATGCCTGGTCAAAAATGTATTCGAATAGGGATCGTAGAGCTCTGATAAAGCAAAGAAGTGGTTGGCACTGATCGGGAGCCCATACATAGTGCCGAGGATCACGGCATATAAGCCACAAGCTCGAAGCTCCTCACCCCATCGACTAATGACATAACTAGACGAGTCCACCAGAGCTTATTTGAAGTATGAACCCATCCCAAAAATCTGTGACGGCGCACCGCATCTCTTGCCCTAGCTTCATGAGACAATTCTTAAAAGTTTGAGCAGCAGTGAAAAACTCATCACGGGGTGGTGAGTCTAACCCCAATATGCCAGGACGTAATCCAATAACATGGTTCTTGCTCGAGCCTAGGATCGCCTGGTGGGTAATGAACCCATAGTGAATGTAGTCATGCTCCTCCGTCAAGCGCCACGACATCTCCCGTGTCATGGCCTAGTGCCTCAACTCAGTCAATGAAAGGTGGCAAGGTATCCACGAGGGGTATAAGGGTCCTCCATCATCCTTGTGCAGCCATTGCTCACTCTCAATAAAGATAGCATCTGGATCTTCAACGGAATCGCTGAACAGGTAGTCCGTCTTCCTCAGAGGCTGAGTAGAGCTAGTGTCCCTCACAAGTGGTGCATCGGTTATCAGTAATCTAAGTACATGAGGACTCTCCTCAAGTACCACCTGGGTGACCTCCGCCGACGTATCCGGTGTGAACTGAGGCGAAGTCGAAATGGCAGGGTCATCACATGTAGAGTAATGCTCATCGTGGCGTCCGTCAACTGCATGAGAAGAGAATGCTCCAGAGGGATACTCAACTAAAATAAAGAATCAGAACAGGTTAAACTCGATTATAGAGTACATCTGGAGGGCAATATGAGGCGTCGAACTCATCTCACAAACCCGTGAGATAGAGTCACGACCTTATAATGGGAGAAACGATTCCGGATGCAATACGGGCTTGTAGGACAATATACCCCGTTGCATAAATGAAGGAACGAGATATCCTATCCTACAGCGCAGAATTGCCCCCATTGTTGGTCTTAAGATAGAGGATGACCAAGCAAAGCCTATTTTTAAGCGTCAACTCTCAACAAGGAGAATCAAGGCTCTTCCCAATTGCCTCACCAAGGAGAACAAAGCGGGGATGTGGTATGCGTATGCAAGCCGTGAGTGTACAAAAAGACGAAAAAAGCTCACTGGAAAATGATGGAGGTACGCCCTCACGTGAAGTGGTAGACGGCTGGCTCCTCGAAGCGCGTGATCTTCCCGATGACATCGCGAACTGCAAAAAGATGAAATAAGGTCAGATGCAAAATCAAAAAATCTAAAAAAAATCACCGCGAACGTCGAAAAAGCTGATCTCGATCAGGTCGTGGCACATCGGCCAAGACCAAGGCACGAGTGGTGCCTCGGCCGTGGCTAAAGCACCGCTCGGTGCGTAGGCCATAGCCGAGGCGCCTGGCACCTTGACCAGGTCGAGGTGCTCAGCCATGGCCGAGCCGCCCGCCTGTGGCTCGGCCATGGCTGAGCCTCCCCTGCGCCCGCACGCGCAAAAAGAAAAAAAAGAGAAAACAAGAAGAAGAAAAAAAGAAGAAGGAAAAAAAGAGAAGAAAAAAAAGAACAAAACAAAACCCCGATTTTTTTTCAAAACCTTTAGTTTTTCTTTTTTGATCAAACCCTAATTTTGATCAAAGCCCTAGTTTTTGGTCATAGCCTTGGTCTTGTATATCTATCCACAGATTGATGGGGGTTTACCTGACGAAAAGTGTAGGGGATTTCGTCTCGGATGTATTTAAGGGTTTAGAGGAGACAAGGCGACAATAAGAGATGAAAACAAAAGAAAAAAAAGAGAGGAGGGGTGCCAGCCAAAGAGTGAGAAAAAGAGGGATATGGGCCTTTTATATCAGCCCCAAGTGGACCCAATCCAGTTCTAATTAGGACTCTAATCAGACCTTAATCAGGAATTGAAACCAGGGGCCAATCCGGATACCTAAACGGTGCCAAATCAGCCAGTTAATTGACTCCTTCTCTCTCCCACATATTCGAGGGACTCTGGATATTTATTCAATAGGATTATTACCTCATGAAGGTCACTTTGCATCCTGCTCAATTTATTCAAGTCCCAGGAATACTCTAAAAAGGTAAACGAGTATAAACTATTTGCTATTCTGGTTGAGAAGTTCCTAGAAATTATTTCTTATATTTTAAGGATAACTCGCCCACCTCCAAATGGGTATATGAGGATAAACTAATCCCCAAAACTTCAGTAAACGTACAAGTATAAACTATATTGACGCCGGCCAACACGTCGCCAAAGAATTCGCCGATCAAAAGGTTGAATTTCGAAAAACTTTTTGACGCCGAACAACGCATCGCAACAGAGAAGTCGTCGATTAACAGAGGAGTCTCGTTAAAAAGTTTGATGGTTAGTTAAACGACAACACACCGACACGAGTCAAAACAAAATGAACTCAGTCACCAGCTTCAGTTCAAGATTCTGACAACGGTCAGACAAAAAAAAAGTAGTACCGTGACACTTTCAGCCATCCTACAAAGCACTGGAGAATCTGGAAGGATTGAAGGAATCAAATTCTGAAGCTAATCTCAGGTCCCATTATACTTATTGAAGGTTGGGGTCTATCATATCCAAAGTATTCTAGCCTCGTCTAAAAAAGATCGAGACTGAAATACTTTGGAGGGGGTATCTGTAGGCATTGAAAATTACCTATAAGTGTCCAAACGTGACACATGACGATGGATTGATGATCGACGACCCATCCGACGATGCAACCAAGAGCCGCTGATGACGTAACCACACCGCCAACACAAAAAGTGAGTCGACGAATGCATGAATCGAGTCGGCGAGGTGTGCAAGTTGGTGAAGCGACAAATTGTGGAATAAATCCAACGGCGAAGCTTCAGATTAGCGAATGTCGATGAGACGGAATTAACCAGATTTAAACATCGACAAGACGGAATCAACCGGAATCAAACGTCGACGGAACCAAACCAATCGAATTCCAGAATCGACAAACAATCAACCAGACTTAGGAATCGACGCGACCAAATTAATCAGGCTCAAAAAAACATCGCAACGGTGCCAAATAGGTGTCTCGGAGGTAGAGCCACCTCCTGGTGGCTCGGCCAGGCCGAGACCCCATTTGGTGTCTCGACCACATGGCCAAGACACCAAGGTCTCGTCCACCGAAAAAACTAACCCCACTATAAATAGAGAAGGGGGGTCTCAGTTGCAGGGGCTAGAAAATGTTTGCAAGATCTGGGGTTTTTCACGGGCAAGAATTCAGATTCAGACTTCTTGTACACGAGATCCAGACTTCCCGATGCAGATATATGCATCAAGGAGAGGAAATCGTGCGGATCTAGGTCAGATCTATAGATCTACTCTCAAGATTAAGCTTTGTCTTAATCTCAAGGCTCGTGCGTGACTTCGCTTGGTCGATTTCACCCACTCCGACAATTATCTCCTTTGTGAGTTAATTCCCATCGGTGATTGTTTTCTTCATGAAATAATCCCCACAGATCTGAAGATCTCACATCTGGATCTGATCACACGGTAGTCCATGGACGGAACAGAGTTCCTGGTACAGGCAAAGATACCCACGCAAGCGAGGATCCAACAAACGGATCCTGCGTTTGTTTAAACAACGGAGAAAAATTCGTGTTCTTTTTTATTTTTGTTGTAAGCCTTATAAAATGATGACTTTTTTATTTGAATTCATTTGTAATTACAAAAAACTGTAATGAGTTCAAGTGCAATGGAAATCAAAGCGACTTCCCCGTGATCACATACTATAGATGAAAATGACTAGACAACCTTATTAAAGGTTTTAGATCAAATGTATAATGTAATTATAAGTGAAGCTATGAGCACACAAAACACAACAACTTAACAGCTCGGAATGGGAGAAACTTCTCAGTATAGAAAAGAAGTAATGAATGAGACGAAACACAACCACCTACTGAAAGCATTATATATGATAGAGAATCTAAAGAATTTGAAAAATTTTATAGCACTATAATAAAAAAATATGTCAATGTCATGACATCTAAAATGAAAATAAAAAATGAAGACATAGTAACTTCATAATAGATATTAACACCAGGATCAAATTCTGCTACATATCTTTTAAATTTAATTCCATAACTAACATGGGATAAGAAAATTAAATATCTAATGGACTAGTCCCAAAATATAAGTGAAATAATTACAATAATTCAAAATTTTTGATGGGACTCAATGGAAACCATAAATTATGTAAGCTCTTCTAAGAGGACATAGCTCAATGATTAAAGGGCTTTGAAGGTACTCCTAAAGGTAGACATATAATAGATGAAATAAAAACAGAATTGAACCCTGCCAAAGCAATAGCTAAGTTTAGAAGAATGTCATTAATCCATTATATAGGACTAATATAGGAACATGACAAAAATAAACTTTCTAAACATAAAGGAATGTTACATAAAGTCAGTTTTAGTAACATTGCTGAATTAGAGAAATATACGAACTCTTTTTAAGAACAATGTTATAACCTACCAAATGAAATTAAAGGAAGATATCAAGAAACTTATTACCATAAGTTTCCCTCACCCATAAATGGAAAAAATATTTTAGGATATTCAAGTTATTTAAATACAATAATCAATAAATATCAAAATATTAAGATGATCTGCCGTATAGGATAGCATACGTTTACAAATGTATCAATGATTATTGTATAGAAAGACGAATACAAGACAAAGTAATGCGACAAACAAGTTGTTGTGAAGTACCAAAAATGTGTAAAAAATTAATTCCCAAATACAAATTTCTTGAGAGCAACAAGCGTGCTAGAAAACCTCGCCAACACTGCCAACAACGACCCCACTAGAGCAACCGACAAGCGTTGAAAACCTAGCACACAATATCAAAAGTCAAAAATAATAATAAAACCAAGGCTCTTTGTATATAAATGAACAAAACAAGGAGTACGGAGATATAAATATAAACCAAAACTAAAAAGAACTTTTACCAAAAGAAAATATGTAACTCGAAGAAAAGATAAAAAAGTATATCCTTGTTTTAAATGCGAACAAAAGGGACACTATGGAAATAAATGTTATAGAAATAAAAGGGTTAATATAATATTAGATGATATAAAGGAATATGAGGTATTATCGAGATCAGAAATAAGTGAAAGGATTAATGTAAATGATTTAGAATTTGACTTGTTAAGTATATATGATGACTCAGATAGCATGACCAGTGATACAGAAATATTAACAGAATCAAACTTAGAAATTTTTGAAATTCTGATAAAGAAGAAATATATCCTATTTTATGAATAAAGAAAGCTATAGTTCTTCAAATTTTGAGCCCATAAATGAAAATAATATCATTGAAGGTATACTCAATAATATTTAGATGAAGCCCTAAGTACAAGCTAGTCTGTAACCCCTCAATAATTAGAAGAAATACAAAAGAATTATAGAAAATATAAACTAGAAGATTTATATAAGATCAAAAGAATAGAAATAATAACTAGAAGAACATTACCCAATAACAGATATATATTTAAAATAACTGAAGGACATAAAAAGACTTTAGGATAAAAAAAAGGTTAAAGGATTAATACCCTTACTATCATACTATCAGAACAACATATAAAACACCTTAGGAAAACATATAACGATAAAAACTATTTATATTTTGGGTAATTTAAATACTAATTAAAGAAAACTTTAGACCAGAAAATAATATACCTATAGTAGCAGTATGATCAGATAATAAGATTGTATTAAGTTCATTTCATTCGACAATAGCAATGATAAGAGGAAACCAATACCTAGGGTTTATGGCCTTTAGGATTTAACCTAACTTTAGTATCACACTATATGAAAAAAAAATATATTACAATCCTTAATGTTATATATTAAAATGAAAAAAAGAGTTTTTACCAGATATCGATGCCCTATCTATATAGTGGAGACATATAATGATGGCTTCTAAAACACTGCAAGTTCCTTACAAAAAAGATGAAGACCTGCTATTCAATATAGCGTAGGACCCAAATTTAGTCTTAATAAATTATAAATCGATCCCTTGAAATCCCTTAACTTTGCCTAGAATAAAAAAGTTAAGTCCAAATGCATGGAATCCAAATATAAAAATAAATAGAGAAGACAATAAAGAAATGATGCCAAGTAATGGAAATAGAAGGAAATTAAATTAAATTAGCTCCATAAAGAAGTAAAAGTTTTAGAAAATACAATAACACCTCTAAAGCAACTAGTCCAGGAAGACGTATAAAAGTGTATGGAATAATAGATACTAGAGCAAGTTCAAAAATATCCGAAGATCTAATAAGTGAAAATAATTTACCCTTACACTATATGAATAAGGCATCAGAAGGAACTTTATCGGATGAAGAAGAAGAAGAAGAAGAAAGAAAAAGAGAAGTAGAAGAATACTTAGGAAACCTATCTCTTAAATTTAATAGACCCTTTGTTTATAATACAGATAACAGATTCTATACATTGGTAGTAATACAAATAACCCTACAAAAACTTATAAAAGTGTATGGAATAATAGATACTGGAGCAAGTTCAAAACTATTAGTTATAAACAAATTCTTGAAGAATATATAATACAAGAGAAACCAATTACTATAGTTCCTTTAATAATACCCAGCGAATTATAAAATAATCATTAGAATATCAATATTTATGGTTCAAACAACCAAATAATTAATGGTTTAAAATTAAAAATACAAGCAAGATATATATAGAAAGAAGATAAATGAAAGAAACAGCAGATTTACTTAGAGGAGCAACCTTTTTAAAACAATTTGGACCATATATGTTAAATAATAAAACATTAAAGCTTAATAATAATAAAAGTATTCAGTGCCTAATAGAATAAAATGAAAGATTTACTAAGTTATCTTAATACATATACTAAAATAGAAGTTTTGATAAATTTAGAAAACTATAGCCCATTCAAGATATATGCTCTTGTCGATTCAGGAGCTCAAATTAGTCTTATATATCCCCATATGTATACAAAACATATTATAAATGAATACAAACAAAAAAGTTTATGGGAATAATGTCTAAAATAAAAATTGTAATCAAATAATAGAAAAACTAACTATAGAAATATTTGATATAAAATTAAAAATATATAAAAAATAACCATAAATCCAATTCATGTAACAAAAAAATCAATAGTAGATTTCATTATTGGAATGGAAACATTACCATAATCATATGGAAAAATATTGTAGAAATAAAAGATATGACAACAGTAAAAGTAAAAAATAATATCTGTTTAATGGATATGGAAATACCCATATATAAAGAACTTTCTTTTAAAATATTAAATTTTAAAGAAACGAATGAACAATGGATTATAAGATATATAAGTTCTATGAATAAATTATATTCAGAAAAGCCTTTAATAGAATTTAATAAAAGTCTTAGATATATGTCTATAAAATTAAAGAAATATACCCAACCGTTTAGAATGAAACATTTATTATATAATGAATAAGATATATTAGGCTATAAAAAACAACTCTTAGAATGGGAAAATCTAGGATTAGTAAGCCCGACTACATCTGAATATATGTCTACTAGTTTTGTAGTAAGTAATCATGAAGAAGAAGTTAGAGGAAAATCTAAGATAGTAATAAACTATAAAAAATTAAATGATATTAAAGAATTTGATGGAATTTTCATCCCATTCATAGAATCTTTGACACATAAAATACAAAACAACAAATATTTTAGTAAATTTGATTATAAATCAGGATTTTAGCAAATAAAGATAAGAGATAAATTATCGAAACAATTAACAGCCTTCAGCACCCCCTAATGGTCATTATATGTGGAATGTTATGTCATTGGACTAAAAAACACTCCTCAAGTATTTCAAAAATGGATGAATTCTGTATTTGGTGATCTATCATTTGTCCTAGTCTATTTAGATGATATTTTAATAATGTCAAAAATATTTGAAGAAAATAAAACACATCTAATAAACGTAAGAGAAAGACTTTTACAACATGGTATAATATTTGGAAGAAAAACAATAAGAGAAATAGAATTTTTAGGAAGAAAAATAATAAGAGAAAAACTTGAAATGCAAGACCATATAATAAAAAAATTAAAAGCTTTCCTAAAATAAAAACCTTTAAAAATTTACAAGCATTCATGGGAATACTAAATTATGAAAGAAAATATTTTTAAAATTTATCAAAAAATAGATCTGCTAATCCATAAAGTAAATAAAATAACAAAAAATATAAAAAATAATAAGCCCGTATCAAGATGGGACACAGATAAAATAAATATAGAATTAACAGAGCTAGAAAAAGATACAACAAATAAAATAAAATAGCTAGTAATAAATATCCCTTATGTAGCTATATCAGAACCAAAGGATGATCTACATATTTTTGCAGATGCCTCAGACTACTTTTGGGGGGTGGCATAGTCACTAATGAAAATAAAAATAATATATGTGGATATGCCTCTGGTAACTTTAGAAAAGAAGAAATAAACTATATGATTTTTGAAAAGGAATTTATAGCCTTAAAAAACCTTAGAAATATTTAAATATTATTTACTCTCAATAACTATAAAATATTTAAATATTATTTACTCTCAATAACTTTTACAGTTCATGTAGATGACAAAGGACTTTATGAGTTTCTCAAAAATAAAAAATCAAAATATAACGAAAATGCTAGAAGAATAAGAAGGTTATTAGAATTAGAAATTTATCATTATGAAATAAAATTTAAACCAAGATATAAGAATAAAATTGCTAATCATTTATCAAGACCACCATGGAAAGAAAAATAACTTACACCAGCGAGACCAACTTAAACTTATTAAAAATAGTAGAAAAAATAAATTTTGTTCTCTAGTAAAAGAGGACACAATAATTCCCTTTAATAAGTATACAAAACTGAAAATAGGTATAAGATTTAAATTTAGTAACAAGTGGCAGTTATTGCTAGAAGCACCCATGTCTTTGTTAGCAAGAAAGGCAAATATTTTAGAACATTCTTATGGATTAAATGATACTAAAGTTGAATTACAAGTTATAAATTATAGCGATAAAACTATGTATGTTCAAAAACTAGATTTATTAGCTATTCTAACTCCATGTAAGATTCATGATATATGGGTATCGAAAGATGAATGATAAAGGTGAAAGGCCAACAAATGAATTTATTCCAGTAAAAGAAAGAAGAACTACAAGAACTCTATTTATACGATTAGAATTTACTAGGAAAAATATAAAGCATTTTTCAATAAGCACCCATCCGGTAGCTAAATGTTTTGACCAAATTACAGGTAACAGTCAGCCTACAAGAAACAGCTCAATCTACAGGCTATGCCTTATAAGAAAACTATTACTACAAGAAGCACAAATAAACATAGACCTAACTAGCTCTTTTAATGTTAAAGTATCTGAAAAGCTATTTAGAGCTTCCGCACCCTAGAGAGATTCGGGAATTACAGGAGAAGCACTACAATACTTTAATAATATATGGTCGAGTGTTGGAAACTTTCAAAGTTACAAGCTTAGAAATGCTGTAA
This sequence comes from Asparagus racemosus, assembly GCA_037177215.1. Classification (NCBI taxonomy): domain Eukaryota; kingdom Viridiplantae; phylum Streptophyta; class Magnoliopsida; order Asparagales; family Asparagaceae; genus Asparagus; species Asparagus racemosus. Next base: position 13,236 of record JBAKGM010060917.1, read on the forward strand.
ATGGTCTGGGATTAAAGGTGGAAAAAGTTTGAAGAAAAAAATTTACAGTGACAAGTAAAACTCATAGATGATGAAGATAAAATTGAGGAGTTCAAACGAAGGATTCAAGAATATGTACAGGAAAAAAGTAAAGTCATAAAGGAGGAAGATTTCTGGTAGTTCATCAAAAAATTTAATCTTTGGGTGCCTGAAAGAAGGTTGGAATATAGAAAATGGGTTATAAAAGAAATTAAAAAGTTACCCCCAGAAATAAATCAGAACATTGAAACTAAAAGTAATAAACTAGCTTTGTCTTTGCTTAGAAAAGCAAGACAATGTTCTTATGATGCTAAGTACATTCCCTATCTCACATTTTTATTATCAAGAATGTGAGCCTAAAGAAGACATTGATACAGGAGCAACCTACCATATAGAACGCGAAACAATTCACAAATTTATGGTCAACAGAACTGAATATGAGCAATTTAAATATTTTTCTCAAATTATAAGAAATATTATAAATGGATTAACCCATTTGGTTAAAGAATTGAAATTGATATAGCTGTCATATATCCAGTGCAACTAGAAGGCGAACTTGGCCCTTCATCCAAATCTGGTTTATACAAAAATCATATATAGAAGAACATGAAGAAATTCATCCTTTCAAAAAATATTGATTTCAATTGGGAAGTGTTAAACTTTCAAATAAATTCTAGGGTAAATTACACTTAAATCCTCTTATTGTTAACCCAATATTGCATATAAATACTTTCAGTTGTAAATGGTTGCACTTAAATACCCTAAAGTTTATAAAAATTGCTATTTAGGACCATACGTCATGCAAATGTGAGAATTTCCCATAAAAATTCTCATGCAATTCTCACATTCTATTTTTTAGAACATTCAAACTCTTTAATATTCCATGGAAGGTTATCTATTTGATTCTACCATGGTGAGGCTCTCTCGATGTTATCGATAGCAAGAAGCAGCATTCACCAAATACACAGCTATTCCATCCAATTGAGCTTTAACGAGGGTTGATTCAAACTTCCAAAAATTAATCGCCGAAAATCCAGTGAACATATAGATGTACTCCTAATCCTAGAAATCTTGTATTTACAATGAAACAAATGCAACAAATTTAACATATGATTAAGTGTTGTAGCGGGGGGCTTCACAGACACAAAAGATGTCTATATAGAGTGAATAATAACAACACTGAAGATGCACAGTGAACATAAAGAAAACAACACACAAGGATTTAACGTGGTTCGGTTAGTATAACCTACGTCCACGGGCGAGAACAGCAGATAACTTTCACTAATCAGAGAAGAAGATTGCAAACAGGGGACCACTCTAATATTTCTCCGAACTCTCAAGGAGAATAACACTCAGATGAAAAAACTCTCTTTCTCTTCTCTCCTTTTTCTTTTCCTTCCTCTCTGCCTCTCTCTCTTTTCTTTCTCTGTCCGATGCATTAAATCATCTCCCCTCACCCCCCCATATAACCATAAGAAAATAATAAAAAAATAGAAAAGGGTTGGTGACACAGTAGAGGGTTAGGTGAGGTTTTAAAGTCAAATATTCACAAATCTCCATCTTGACTTTAAATACGAAGATCTTCTCAATGCTCTTGCTATCTCACCAGAAGCCCCTTATGAGCTTAACCTTGACTTTGTTGAACTCCAAGCAATTCGAGGCAATACTCGAACTTGCACGAAGGTACGGGCTTCGTCATCATATCTACTGGATTATCTGCAGTACTAATTTTCTCAATCTTGATGACTTTAATTT
>JBAKGM010060946.1:0-15005 GCA_037177215.1 Asparagus racemosus
TCCTTAGGGGCCAATGACTAATGAGTTTTAAAAGGCTTGGTTTTGTGTAGTGAGGAATTAGTAATTTGTAGGCTAAGAAAAGGGTGATGAAATCCTCCACTTTATGTTGATTATGGGTTTTGTCCTTAAGAGTATTTTCAAGTGAGTGTCAAATCTAAATGCTCAAATCACTTGGATAAATTCCTACTAACTCTATGTAATGTAGACCCTAAGAATTAAAAGCAACTACAAAAGGACGCAAAAAGGAAAATATTTTTCTTTTTTTAATTATGGTCTACAAACAAACAAATGTGTGAGAGAGAGTTCTTGTTTGGATTTATTATCTTATTAGTAGTTGTTCAAGTGGATGGTGGATTTTATTAGGGTCGACAAGAGAAATTTTTTTATTAGCTCCCAACTGTCTCTAATTGTGAGAAGCTAACTAAAGGATAGAATTGAAAATATTAGAAAGAGGTCTCAGCTTTTCAAGCAAGTCTTTAATCTTCAATTCTCAATCTTCTTCTTCAAATTTATTTCTCCACAATTAAACACACAAATCAAAGAACCAAAATAGAAAAAATCCTCATTACAAGCACCTTTCCAGGCAACAACACTAAAAACTTGATAAGCGTGCAAAACAAACATGCACTAAAGTTGCAAAAGGACAACTAAAAGTTATAGTATAGTTACAATATCGATCCCACGAGGAAGGTATGTAGGAAAAATTCTAGATTGGATCCTACAAATGTATGTGGACAAAGAGGAGTGAAAGTATAGAGATATAGAGAGTGTGTGCTTATTTGTAAATAAAATAAAGCTAGAACAAGAGTTGAGAAAGAGTGAACAAATAAAAGAAAACAAAGAATAAATAAAGAGCAGAAATAAAGAAAATAAAAAAGAACAAATCCAAGAAGAGAAAAAAATCAAAAATAGGAAAATTAAAATAAGTAAAAGATGGAGAAAATAAAGTAGAGAAGATAGAAATCTAGAATTGAATCCACTAGTTAATTTCATTTAGGATTTATGAACTACTATCTTTTTATCATATTTTACTTTAGATTTACAAAGCATAGACTATCAAACTACTTAAGGAAAGTATAACCTATTGAGAAAAATTTCCATCTATGAAAAAATAAGTAACTAGATAGTAATTCTAGAATTCATAAGCAAAACCTATCAAACCACTCAAGATAAGTATAGATTATCAAATTTTCTTCTTATATCAATTAGTTCTCTAGTTGATTATTCTAAGCATGTTCATTTTGAGCACAAAGAGAGCAATCCACAAATCATAAAAGAAATCAAACTAGTTTCAAATAGTTGTATAATTCCTACAATATTTAGTTACTCATTTTATGAAATAAAAATAAGGAAATAAAACCTAGACTAGAAAGCATAAAGAAAGAGATCTAAATAAAAAAAGTTCCCAGTCATGCTTGTTGGAAGAGACAAACTTCTTCAAAAGCTTGATAATGGTCTTGTTAAAAGTTTTGGCCAGACCATTGGTAGCCGGATTGTATGGCGTGGAAGTCTATCTTAGATTCAGAACTTGTCACAAAACTTGAAGAACAGTCAACTGATAAATTACAGACCATTATCATGGACTATCCTTCAAGGGACACTAAATTGATAGATGATGTTGTGTTTTAAGAACTTAACCATGTTAGAAATCTTAATCTCTTTGAGAGGGATGGCTTTGGACCACTTAGAGAAATAATTGGTGATGGCCAATATGAATCGATGACTTTTAGCATATGGTGTGCAAATTAGTCCAATGACATCCATTCCCTACATCTCGAATAGCCATGAGGCTGCTGTCAGATGTAATTCCTCTAGAGATTGATGTAAAAAGTCCGCATGGAATTGACATGTGCGGCATTGCCTAGCGTAAGCCATTGTGTTCGCAATCATTGTTAGCCAATAGTAGCCTAAATGATGAAATTGTTCTTGGAGTCTAGGTTTGGGTTGATGGGCTCCACATGCACCATCGTGGGCCTCTTGGAGCACCTCTTGGCTTCATTTGACGACAAGTACCTAAGCAATATGCTGTCGAATGATCTGCAATACAATGTTCGTGTAACAGAATGTTGAAAAAGTAGGAAGCCCTCGTTTGAATGGAGGTTGCTTTGTTTGGATCATCCGACAATATACCAAGTAAGATATAGTCAATGATTGGATAACGCCAATCATTAGGCTCAAAATTTCTCGGTGTAGCGTGCACTTTGTTAGCTTTTAGGATCTATTTGGTACAGCATAACTGATTGCTAGCTACTATAACTAGCTTAATAGATTTAGAGGTCAAGGCTAAAGTGGTTGCGAGTGATGCTAGGACATCAGCATAAGTATTCTCGAGCTAAGCTACATAATCTATGTAGAAGCCTTCAAAAGAGTGAGCAAGCTTTAATGTTGCTTCATGGTAGGGTAAGAGATCATTGTGTCAGATTTCATACTCCCATATTATTTGATTGATGATTAGTTTAGAATCGCCACGTGTTTCGAGATACTTGGCACCCATATCTTGGGCGAGTTGTAAGCTGATTATGAGGGCATTATACTCAGCCACGTTGTTAGAACATGGTTCAATTAGTGCATAAGCTCGAGGAAGAATGTGACCATAGGGATCAATAAGCACTACCCTCACTCCTGCGATGATCAAAGTAAAGTTGCCATACTTGAGGATCTGCAGCGATGTTTGATTCAAATACTTCATCTGGAATGTCTTTGTGGAGTTTGGAGGACTCAGGGATAGGATGATCTGTGAGAAAATCGGCTATTGCTTGCTCTTTGATTGCTTTTTGTGGTATGAACATCATATCGTACTGAGAAAGCAGAATTGCCCATTTTGTGAGCATGGAATTTAAGGATTCAGGTTTTGTCATGAGTATTCATAGAGAGTTGACTCTCGATATGAAATGGATGGATTGACCAGTCAAGTAATGCTGCCATTTTCTGGACTGCAAGAACTAGATCTAGGCACTCTTTTTCAACTGGGTTCTATGATGCTCAGCTCCAATCATAGTCCGGCTGAGGTAGTAAATGGCTTGTTCATGCCCATCATCATTTTTCTAGGCAAGAAGTGTTCCAAGAGAATGATCCATAGCCTTGACGTAGATCAGGAATGGTTTACCCAATACTGGCACAGCTAGCATGGGTGGTTTGGTGAGATATTCTTTGATCTCATCAAAATCTTTTTAACAGGCCTCATCCCAGATGAATGAAACACTTTCTTCATTAGCCTCTAGAATGGTTGACACTTTTCAGATAGATTAGCTATAAACTTGTGGATGTAGATTAGACGCCCTTGCAGTCCTCAAAGTTCTTTGAGGTTTCTTGGAGGCGGCATCTCTTGGATGACTTTGACTTTCTCTGTGTCGATGTGTATTCCTTTAGATATATTAATAAATCCAAGGATTAGGTTCATCTTGAGTTGGTGTTTCTACATAATTTTAAACACCGCACTCAAATGATTAAGGTGATCTTTTTTTACGATGAATTGTAATTACAAGATTATCAACGTAACATTCTACCATTTTGTGCAAATGGTCATGAAAGAAGGAATCAACTTTGTTGTTATTTGACCAGTTTGACGCTTTGATCAATATTGAGGTGATGCATAGTCACATCTGAATCCAAGCATGCATGTCTTTGTAACTCCAAATGAAGACATCAATATACTCTCAAATGAAAGATATAAGTTCTTCTTTTTCAAAGGGTGACAAGTTTTCACTGATGAAGATGGGTTTGGGGTTGGTTTCATCACCTATATTGACCTGGACCACTTTATCCTCAGTGGCCGGCTCACTATATTTGAAGTGCGATTCCCACTCTGCCCCTAGGTATTTCATGCAAAGATCATTCCCAAGGTCATCAAATACCTCTGACTCATCGAGTTCCATGGTTAGACTATATGAAACCATGTTGACAGTCAATTCTTCAAATATGACACTGATGCTGACATCAAAATCCCAATCAGACGTACCTGAAGAGCAACTAGGGATATTCTCAAATGCCAAATCCATTTTGTTAGTTAGCTTCTGGGGAAATGTACCTGAGTCCATGGTTGGTTCGATTGAAATAATCGATGGTTTCTCTTTTTGGTGCAAAGGGGATTATAGGAACACATGGCCCTCGGCCAAAGTTCAAGCCTAGTTTCAAGGTAAAGTCATAACCCATCTTGTCATCATGTGATGGGATTATTGGCTATACCATGAGAACTCAGGTAATTCTTTGACTTCATCATCTGAAGCTAGTAGATATGGTTGTGCTTCAACTTTTCTAAAAATGATTGGGTCATAGATATCCTTTCTAGCTGGAACCATAAATGTGACATCTTCTGAGTTGCCTAGCTGATGATGGGTCAAATAGGACTCATTTATGGATACATGTCAAGTTAACCCTGGAGCTATCCTAGATAACAAAGCATAGGCTTCTAAGTTTTCATGCTCAGAGCATGAAGAACAATCATAAATAAACTCTTTGTTATCATTAAAAACTCAGTCGCTGTGATTTTGGCTAACTGGTATGTACATGAATCCTCCAGGGTAATTACAAGAGGTTTCATCTCCCAAATAGGATCCTCATTCATAATGAGGTCGCATCCGCTTCGTTGCCACTGTTGATCCCTTCAGGGATTGTGATCTCGATTGTATGTTTTTCATCATAAAAGAGAGAGTTGGTGAAGTAATTCTCAAGTCCTTTGAAGGGATGCTTTTTAGCATTGACCTTTTGTAGATTCCCCTGTTCATCAACATACTTGAAACATTGATGGAGTGCTGAGAGGACGATCATATTGGAGTGGATCCAATGACGCCTAAGGAGCAGGTTGTAAGGCGTCTCCATGTCAATGACATAGCATGGCACTTGCATCTTCAGATTGCCGATCTGACATTTAAGTCTGATCTTTCCAGCTGACTAGCTACTACTGGAATTGAATCTAAAGATGATAGCAGTCATCTTTGAGAGTTTATAAAGGGGAATACCCAAGAAGCTAATTAGTCTCTATGCGATAATGCTCAAAGCAGACCCCAAATCAATGTGCATAGCTCGACCTTCGTGGAACCAATATATACCAACTAATAAAGGGGTTGATTGTGATGGTTGTCTTTGATGATTATGGCATCTGAGATGAAAGTGATGCAAGGCCCCTGCTGATGGCATTGGCAGGATTGCCTTTGATCATCAATGTGTAGAGACTTGGGCATGTGGGCAAGAAACATTTTGTTGTCCATCAACACATCTCTCAAACCCTCTCTCGTATCCTTAGATGAATGTAGAAGTTCATGTAAGGTTATATGTGCTGGGTTATTGGCCAATTGAACCAATATGTCATAACGGAATAGGACTTTGAGTCCAGCAATTGGCGGATGCAATGCCTCGTCGAATCTCACTTCTTTGGCAGGTTGGGGTTCTTTGGAAGACCCCAATTGATCATAATTCTTCAGATAACTCTTGCCACATCTTATTCTCGTAGGAGGGTTCTGATTAGGTTGAGCAGCCATGTCAAGCTTTTCCTCTTGCGAATCTGTGAATGAGGATGATTGCAGAGTTTCCTCACCTATGATTGCAAAGATGGCATTATAGGATCTCATCTTAAGTTTAGCTTTTGCATGGGTCGGTGGCTTGGGGATGCCCAATGTTCATCCTGAAGGAGATTGGGATGGACCCACATCATTTCGCCTTTTGTCATCATAAGAGGGACAAAGCCTTGACTTTGTCTATTTTGTTGGTCGAGATTGACCAATTTCATTCTTGCAGCGAGAATAAGAATGATTCCTTTTTGATCTTGAGTCTCTGGCATGGAACTAAATTGAAGGGTCAGCATGTTAGCTGTGACTTTCTTTTGCTCGGGCCGAAGTTTCAGAATCCCTTAATTTACAAATGTCTGAATTTTATCCTTGAGGATATAACAGTTCTTCGTTGGATGTCCCAGCATTCTGTGATAGAGATAATAGCTAGGATCATCTATTTTTCCAACTTCTTCAGGGCATCGAGCCTCAAGAAGCTTCAGTCGATTGCCCTTATTGAGGGCATGAAAGATGGCAATTGTGTGCTCGTCTTTGAAAGAGTAGCTTCATTGATTGTTTTTTCATGACTCTTTAATTTGATTGTTAGGTTTCTTAACCTCGATAGCAAATATCTCCTTGGCTTTTGATTGAGATGACTGTTCTTGGTTGTTCTTACCTCCTTTATTTGATGCATGGATCAACTTGTTGATGCGTTCATCAGACTTCTTTGTGATTTCCGCTGGCTCCATCAAGTCTTTCCATGAGTTTGCCTTAACGGCACCCAAGTGAGCTTCTATGCGGCTCAAGAAATTATGTTGACATGTTTGGAGCAACATCGGTAGTGGCATGTCTCAGTATCGTTATGACAAGTTATGAAATTGTTTAATGTAATCTCTGATTGAATCATCATCGCTTTCCTTTTCAGAGAGAAGCTTGGCCATGGTAACATCCGACTGTTCCATATGGAATAGGGAGAGGAACTGGGACTCCAAATCAGCTCAGGATTTGGTCAATCCTTATGCCAAAATTTGAAACTAGTCAAAGGCTACCACCCCCTTAAGGGTGCCAATGAATAATCATGTTCCCCGTTTGTTGGTGGAAATAATTAAAGTGTTGGTTAGGAGAGCCTTTGCCATTAAATATGCAATGTTGGCGGCTTGAACTTCATTAGGTAGGGAGCTGAGTCTCACTCAATGTGATAGGGTTGGGTAATTCTACCCTTCTATAGCTTTGTTTGCTGCATGAGAGCATTGAGCTAGTTCTGGAGATCTTCAATAGCCTTTGCATCGTGGCTCACTTTAGGTGGAGTTGACGTCTCAGATCCTGAGTGGACGGAGTTTGTGTCCTTGTAATGTGACTGCTCTTTCTCTAGAGAGGTCTCCTTGAGCAATTATTTCCCTTTTGAAGAACTTGCATGATGTTGCTGGGAAGCAATCATAAGCTGTTGAAGCATCTCTTCGAGACACTCAAAATGCTCGTTAGATGCTTTCTTTGGGCTTCCATTTACTGAAGAAGGATGTCATGAGCTTCTCTATCTGCCATATCTGTCACCCACCCTTCTATTAGCTTAAACTAGGGGTTGCGTTTGATGCTATAGAAGAATTAGCATCGCTAGCAGAGGGTTGGTTGACTTGAGATGAAGCTTGTGGGGGCATGCATCCAAAGAAGGGAGTAATCAAAGGGAATTGTTGCCCCTTGCCTCGACCTGGTGTGATGATAGACACCATCAATTTCCAGAAGTACACTTCTAATACCAGGAGAATATCTGGGACCTGAAGGACTATCAACATCTTCATCATCATCTCCATTAGTCACACTGGTCATATTGACTGTGAATTCTTGGAGATCAGTTTTGCTCTTTCGAGTATATCCTCGTGTTTTAGTCCTAGCCTCTAAAAGCTGAGGAACTTGACTGAGACGATTAAACAATGGTTCTTTTACAAGAATAGACTTGTACTAGCAACTCCTTTGAATTGCCATGATAGTTTCTCTTAGGGTTGTACAATGCTGACATTGGCGTGCTCTCTTGAGAGAAAGAGACTCCCTTAGATCAGTAGGGGATCCGACTCTGTTGGCATCAACTTTGCCTACTTGGATTTTAACAAATGAATGTCGCCTATGATAACATTGCTTCAACTTATGACTAACATGGCTAGCCAAGTCCTTATCTTCAGTTGAAACTTGTGGTTTGGACAAAGAATCACCATAGATGATAATTTTAGATGGACGACTATCCCTATTCTTTGCTCCTTTTGAAGAAGCATAGCGAGCATCGCGGGACGCTTCAAATCAAACCCCCAAGGGGGTTGTGGACTGAAGTCCAAAATTAGAAGGCGTGTGAATGCCTTGGCTCTTGGCTGAGGTGAGAGTTGATGCTTCTTCGCTATGTGTGAAGTTTGTCTAGCTTCTAGCGAAACTCAGACTATCTTTTAGGGAATGTCGCCTTCTCTGAAGCGAGGGTCAAATTTAACCCTATTTTTGCACTACAACATATCCTATGATAGCTTCTAGTGGTTGTTGTGGATGATTTATCAGAGGAAATGAATTCTTCAAACTTTGCTTGGTCAAATTTGATGACCAAGTTTTCAGCAAAAGACCCTAAGGCCTTAGTGTTGGACTGCAACATGAAGTTCTCTTTGGTTGAGAAAGAAGTCACTAGTGAAGTTCCATCCTAATTCGGGTATTTTGAATTATAATTACCTCATACTACAATTCAAAAGAAACTACAAATGAAACAAGAAAAAACATTTTTTGGCTGGATTCTTTTCTGTGTGTCGATGGAGCATCATTCTTATACCCTGTTGATGGTCCGACTAAAGTGCTGGATCTTCTACTGATTGATAGTTGCCAAAACTCTTCTTGAAATGTCGAAGTTGTTACAATCTAAGATTTTTAGCTGAATGCCAAGTGCGGATGCCAAAAGTCTCTAAAAATGCTCAATCTCCCCTCCTCTTATAGGCTAAGAGAGAGAGAGATAGTGGTCATTAAATAAAAATTAAGTGGGCCATTAAATTAGGAGATAATGGGGAGAACCATTTTCATAAAAATAGCTCTTGAAATATTCAATGGTGAAGTTTGCCTATAATGGATAGAGGCGAAGCTCGCTGAGCCACTTTGGGCGAGGCTAGCTATGCAGCTTTGGACGATATTCATTCCAACGAAGTTCGCCAGAACGTGGAAAACCCACATTCCTTGAGATGTGGATAATGTGGCCTATATGGATCTTTGAGGTGAAAGTTCATGTGAGGCTTGGGCGAACTTTGCTATTGTTTGGGTGGGCTTTGATGCGGACTTGTGCTTGGGTCTACATGAAGTGTTTAGCCCATGGGCGTTCACTTCTTAAACTTGGGCTAAGCTTATGTATATTTTGACCATCTACATGTACATACTTTCAATTGATTGCGATGCGGTGTCCTTTGCAATAACTTTAGTAGATTTTTTCAATTTTGTTGTGTTAGTAGTGCTACATAAATGCTCTCATTTCTTACTTTTCGTAAACCTGCATGATCTTTATGTAGGGATTTTGTTTTGTAGCGCTCTGATGCCTCTAGTTTATTGCAATTTGATTTGCCAGTTTGCCTAAAAGCTTACGTGTTGTTAGCTTTATGCGTGTTAGTTGTGTAAGTTTAGCACCGGGAACCTTAGTACCTTGTGACCTTAGCGGTGCATAGATATGCCTTAGTCTATTTTTGAGTGAGTTTTGATACGATTCTCGCTCTGCCTAGGCTCGGGGCTTCGTGACTTTGCATCTATTGCCCCTTGTGGGTCCATGTTGTCATGTTGAACCTATTGGCCACATTGGAATAATCATTTTACCCTTCTCATGCCTTTAATGGTCTTATAGGATACTTGATCGATGGCTTGACATTTTCACATGTCTAAAAAAAACCAAACTAAATAATCACAAAACACTTCAAACTTCATGTTAACAATTATCCATCGGTGATAAAAAAAATCTAGATGCTCTCTTCAACATTGAGAACTGTAAATGATAGTGTGTGAGACTCAAATAAAGATCATTTTATCAACATAAAATGCATCACCTGTATAGTATAATTGCATTGTATATTGTACTCACATAATGGATTGCCTCATCAAAAAATTATACTGTAATCTAGATTGTATTGTCATCATGGATTGCCTCATCTAAACAATAAAATCACGTCGTCTAAACAATAAAATCATCTTATAGGTTGCATTAACAAAACATGCAATCCTATATCATATATTAAACAGTTTTTATTTTATAGAATGATTAAGCTGCATATTACTAATTTTGTTATATGGCTGAGTTATCATCTTAAAATAAGGATAGTACAATGGGTTGTTAGCAATCTCCGGCACCACTTCTGTTGGTACTTGCTTCATGTACTGCCCCCTTAATTGACCAATGGCTTCTAACCATTTGTTAGAGTATCTAGAATTGTTTCCCCTGATCTTATTAAATAAGATCTTACATTTCTATTTTCGGTTTTATGGTCTAATATATTAAAGAACATGATCAATTGTTCTTCTACTCTAACATCCAATGAATCTTTTAGTAGGTCAGTAAATCACATTAGTCTGACAAGATTTTCAAATGCATGTTGCCTCATTCTAACATAATTCCTATAACTCTCGCTATAGCTATTGAACACAAGGTTTATGTGCCTATATCTAGAATCTTCCTCTTTCTTACCCTCCCTAGGATGATAATGAATTGATTTCTATCTACAACATATTCTCATTAAACACTTAAATACACTAACAATGACAGAAATAGTAGCATTGGAAGATATCCTCATTAATATTTTTCTACCAACGTCATCCATCTACATTGATGGAAAAAGAAACATTTCAAGATACACATGTGAAATTTTTTCCATAATCACATAAAGATAACAATTTAATGAAAAGCTAACTTACAATTACAATTTTAATAAACTAAACACTAAATTATATTACTACTCTTTGAACCAAACTTTATTACTAAATAATATTTCGTTAATGCAAATAGAGCTATTCTAATGAGAGTAATAGATTTCTAACAAATTTGAAAATACCCAAAAAAAAACCAACTAAACAACTAATTTACAAATACCCAAAAAAAAGAACAAAGTAAACTACATCAATGAATTGAAGGATGATTGCAACATTTTTATGCAGCCAAATATTAATCATCAACCCACAAAGTATTTATAGGAGTAAATTACAAGTACAACTTAAGCTTAGTAATATAGAATCACCTTGGAGTTCAAGAAAGTTTTTATTGGTGCTCATTTTTTACACTATTCTTTTGCAAATATTTTGTGTGTGTGTGTGTGTGTATATATGTGTGTGTACAGCTTGAAAAATATTTAGATCAAGGGAACTTAAAAAAATTATTTTCTACTCTAAGCTAAGCGTGTAAAAATTTCATTACTTTAATTAAAATTTTAAGTTGGACCATAGTGAAGTATACTATTTTGAAAATTATTTCTTAAGAAAATTATTTAGAGTTATCATAAAAGATTAACTTGAGTATAAAACTAACTAAAAATTAGATAATTTAAAATTTTATTAAGTAGATCAATTATTAATTAACTCTATCAAGTTGCCAAGTGGCAATTTTTTTAATAAGAAAAAAGTGAAAGAGAAATAAAAGAAAAAAAACTATTCCCATTCCCACACTTAGGCTTTGCATTGTCCTCAAGGCAAATACTAGAAATAAAGCTCAAACACATAATTATCATAGTATATAATATGAGTACATGCCAAAATAAAATTTAAGTAGAGGTGATGTAAAATAGAAACATCTATCACTGCTTATCATCACCCTCATTATACTAGTAATCGGTCCCTGTGATATCCACATCCTCATCCTCTGTATCTATATCAGTACTGTCAATATCCTCCTCGTCCTTGGGTGGTGCAACAAGGTGATGATATGGTGGTGGTGGTGGTGGTGGAGCCTACTGTGGTGGAGGAGGAGGTAGAGGCTGATAAATAATGGGGCCTCAGATCCAAGTCACATCTCATGAAGTATGGAGGCTATGCAGTGCTGATACTAATGGAACTGGTCCAGCTAAGCAATGAGGTGGGTCTGATCAGTCGTATATTGACTCTGAAACTAATAGAACCCTATCTCAAACTGGTGGAACTTGTCTCAAGAGCATAGAGATGTTCGCTAAGTATCTGGGTTGTCCCCTCAGTAGGTGCAGCACTGGGTGGCAGAGGTTGTGAAGGTAAGATCTGTGGGGCTGGTGTTGATCTATGTGAAGAAGTAGAACTGGACGCACTGGGGCCCTTCCCTCGGGTAGAAACACTGTTCTTTACTATCTCAGCTATCAATGGTGCTCGTCTTACCTCTAGCCTATCTATAGCAAGCCTCTGTACACCGACAGCCTCACAAATACAAGTGATAATAAAAGGGTGGATCAACTGGACCTTCTCCCTGTATTGTTAACTAAGATACTATTTAGCACTGGTAGCCGTACCCCAATCAACCTAAAGATAAGATCTGCTGCATTGAAATATTGACCAATGGCTATCTAGTAGAATAAAAGAAGGCATCGGGATCAGATAACTAAATATAAAGCACTCAGGTATAGGTCAAACTTAAGAAAGAGGTTAAGAAGAATGAACTCCTTCTTAAGCATGCCTGGATGCAAAGTCCCACCGTAGGTATTGTCCCACATAGATACTCTGCCATCTGATTGTAGTCATCAGAGGCTATACTCAATTCAGCTGACACCTAGAAGAAATTGGGGCAACCTCTAGGGGGCTTGTGGAGTCCTAAGATTTTATGAATGATATTGGGTGTGATTGACACCAACGCCCCTGAACAGTGGAGTAGGCTGTGTCCTCTGTTGATTTAGTCCAATTGGTATAGAATTCTCTAACTAGAGTAGAGTTCGCCATCTTGGGTTTCCTAATCATCATTCAACTAATCCTGGCTTTCTTAAATATTTAGATATTGGGTTGAAACTCATAAAGCTTACTAACGATAAAACCTCTCTCAAAATTAATGGGTAAGTTATCAAAAATGAGAGAGGATTGTGTAGTTCTTTGTCTTTTTCATTATGCCATTGTCTAAATTACAACAAAAGAGTGTGTTAAGCATGGCAATTGGGCTTCAAATTTATAGAAATTTCACAAACTGCACTTTCATGTTTTTACTCTGCTAATCGATTGGTCAATCGATTAGTCAATTGATTATCAATTGAGCAGTTTATGATAGATTGAACTAATCGATTGATTTTTTATAGATTTTTCAAGTAAAACCAATCACAATTGTTTCGAAATTTGTTTTCATATCATTCTAAACCCATTAATCTATAAATTGCACAAAAATCATAAAGAAATTGACAAGTTAGAGTTTGAGTGTTTATACCATGATTGACAGTGATTAAGCGAGTTTTAGTTGCAATTCTTTATTGAAAAGGATCCTAATCGATTTGGAGAAGAAATTTGAGTGAAAAACTCAATCTTTAGAGATTTGGGGGGGGGGGGAGGGAGGGGCTGCTTCCACTCGGTTGGCTAACAGATTAGCCAACTGATTAAGACTTTTCTCTCTCTTTTTTTTCTTTTTTATAGTTGTGGGCTGAGTTGTAGCCCAAGAAAACTTATTTTTATTTAAGGTTTTGGGTCTTACTTCTTGGGCCAAAAGAAAAGAGAAACAAAGAAAATAAAAATAAAAAATTGTTATTTATGTACTTATGGGCTAAAAATAAAATGTGGTGTAATAAAAAAATTTCATTATTTTTTCTTTTGTCATTTCTTTTTTTTTTTCAAATGGTGTGGTTCATGGAGAACAAACATCTCCTCTTCTCTGAGTGTAGAAAATTCTAAAATTAGTTTCAACCATTGACCATTGATTTTAAAAATATGACCATTTTAAGGATTTTCCATCTCGATAGCCCCATATGAGAGAAAGCTTATTTAACAATATATGGACCCATCCATCGCGATCTTAATTTTCTAGAAAAAAGATGTAGTTTTAAGTTGTGGAGTAGAACTTTTTATCACGGTGTAAAAGTCTTACGTATTATTGAGTTATCATGAAAAATCTTGGTCTTGTCTTTGTAAATTTTCAAGTTTACATATGCATCATTTTGAATTTCTTCTAACTAGTTTATTTGGAGCATTTTTTTGCCAAGTCTAAATCAAAGTTAAGCTACTGTGATTGCCCACATTGCTCGGTGTTCCAGTTCAACCGGTAGATGCCACACCTTTTCGAAAACTAACCTATATGGTGGCATGTCAAAGTTGGTTTTGAAAGCTATAGGGTAGGTCCATACATCACACAATTTAACACATTAATCTATTCTATTCAGATTAATTATTTTTTTAAAGATTTGTTTGATTTGTCTATTTATAACCACTACTTGACCATTGGATTGAGGATGATAAGGAGTTGATAATTTATGTGTGATTAAATATTTCCACATCAAAATCTCAAAGAAAATGTTACAAAAATGTGTACTGTTATCGCTAATGATCACTCGGGGCACTCCAAACTGAAAAAATATATTTTTCTTTAGATACTTGACAAACACCTTGCTGTCATTGGTTTTATAAGCTACCACTTTAGCCCATTTAGACATATATTCCACAGCCACTAGAATGTACAAATTTCCCAAAGAGTTTGGAAATGGTCCCATAAAATCTATGTCCCATGGATCAAAAAGCTCAATAACTAGGATTAGTTGTAAGGGCATCATATTTCTTCTAATATTTTTTTCTAAAAACTGACAATGGTTACAGGCTTTACAGAACTCATTTACATCTTTGAATAGATTGGGCCAATATAGCCCACATTGGAGGATTTTCTCGATGATTTTCTTAGGCCAAAGTGGCTCCCACAAGCTTGCACATGGCAAAAGAAAAGAACACTCCTAGTCTCTTTGTTAGGAATACACATTCTAAAGGTTTGATCAGGATAATACTTAAACAGATAGGGATCAGCTCAGTAAAATATTTCACCTAGGAGAGGAAATGGAATTTATCCTATTTAGACCAATGTGAAGGGATCTATTTTGTGACCAAGTAGTTCACAATATCAGCAAACTACAATACAGAGTGAACTTACAGGAGTTGTTCATTAAAAAAATGACCATTGATTGGAACATTTGGTGTTGGTGCGTTAGGAAGCCTAGAAAAATGATCTGCTATTGAGTTATCTACTCCTCCCCTATCAATGATTTGTAAGTCAAACTCTTGGGGGAAGAGTATCTGTTGATGCACGGATCACACAGCCAATTCGGTTAAAGCTGGTTTGAGGTTTATAATGATGATGATGGAGATTCATTTTCTTTCTCTGAATTGCTTAGCTGGAGGAGTGGTGAGGTGTCCTGCATAAAGGAAGAAACTGCTAGAGGTTAGAGTTGGGTTCTCCAGTTCTGAGCTCGGCTGATCTCCTCCCTACACAAGTAGAAAGCTTGTCAGAGGATGGGGCTTGACTTCCCCCGTTGTTCCTCTAATGATAAAGTCAGCATGTGAAATGAGTGGAGCGGGAGGTAAATGAACAGTAATTTGTTCTTGTGTGTATAGTGCAGGGAGAGA
>JBAKGM010060967.1:0-15004 GCA_037177215.1 Asparagus racemosus
CCTTGTTTTCTTTTATTTTCACACACTCACTCTCAAACCATTTCTCAAACTCATTTTAGTTTCTTTTCACTTTACCACTTCCATCTTATTTCCCTCCATCCTCATTTTCTTCCTCGCTTTTATCACACACGTTTTCTAACTCTTCACCCACATTTTCTCTCCTCATTTTATTTGCGCATATTCCACTCTTCTAATCTATTCACCAACACTTTCACCACGTTTTCATTTTATTTTGAATAAAACTCTTAATTGTCACACACAATCTAAGAAGAACCAACTTTGACAAATTTTCTCCCTACTTCCCGTTCCTCGTGGGATCGATATCTTTTATACTATAACTTGTTAAGTTGTATACTTGCAACTCAAACGGAGGTAACGCACGTTATTTTCCTCAACACCTTCTGAGTTCTCTTAAATTCTTCGGGGGTTGTAATTTATGTATCGCCTTCACTTTATCTGGGTCAATATGAATACCCCTAGTGGTGACAATGAATCCCAGGAATTTACTTCTGGTCATTCCGAGGAAGGATTTAGTAGGATTTATCTTTAACTGATGACTCTGCATGAGATCGAACATTGTCCTCAGGTCTTTGATGTGGTCATTTTTGTTGCGGCACTTCACGACTAAGTCATCGACATAGTACTCGACCATTTTCTGAAGATGTTCCTGGAAAATTTTTGTCATCGCTCACTGGTACGTGGTGCCTATGTTCTTCAGACCAAATGGCATGACCGTGTAGCAGAAGGCACTAAGGGGAGTTCTGAACGCCGTGTGTTTTTCATCATCTGGGTGCATCTTGATTTGATTATAACCCGAAAAACCATCCATGAAGGGCATTCTCTCGAATCCACAAATATTTTCAATGATAACATAAGTGATTGGAAGAGGAAAGTCGTCTTTTGGGCATGCGGCGTTCAGATCTCTGTAATCAATATAGATTCTGATCGTCCCATTCATCTGGGTGCATCTTGATTTGATTATAACCCGAAAAACCATCTATGAAGGGCATTCTCTCGAATCCACAAATATTTTCAATGATAACATCAGTGATTGGAAGAGGAAAGTCATCTTTTGGGCATGCAGCGTTCAGATCTCTGTAATCAATATAGATTCTGATCGTCCCATTCTTCTTTAGAACTAGGACTATATTCGCCACCCAATCTGGATGTTGTTCTTCTCTGATAAAACCTGACTCTATAAGCCTTTTCACTTCCGCTACAGTCACTTCCATAATCTGCGGATAAAACCGTCTCTGCTGTTGCTTGACGAGTTTGGCATCCGTCTTGATGTTGAGATAGTGCGTCGCCACATGTGGGTCGAGTCCTGGAATGTCTTCATAGTTCCAAGTAAAAATGTTGATATATTCCCTGATGAGAGTGATCAACTCTTCTTTCTCTTCTGAGGAGAGACTGCTGCTAATGAATATGGGCTCTGGGTGTGCTTCGTCACCCATATTGACCTGTAACACTCCATCCTCAGTGGGGGTTCTCTCTGCTCGAATCGGTCTCCATATTACATATTGAGGTGACGGATCCATGGGTCTTCCCATGTTGGTATCTCCTCATCGTCCTCCATCGTAGTGGGGTCGGCTGTGGTCATATTTGACATCAGACCCTTGAACATTTCACCGATGCTAACGTCAGAATCCCAGGTAGATGAATATCTATCTCCTGAATTGGATAAATGGTTATCGATCAACCAGCAGCATTCGTCTTCTGAAGAAGATACATACCACAATCCTCTTCTAAATCTGTAGTAATTATCAGGTTTCCCTTTTGGGATGTATGCAACTTTGGGTGGGACTTGAGGACCTCATCCGAAATAAGGACCTTCTCCTCGCTCAAAGTCTACCCTCATCTTTTCATGAGATTCTGCACTTCTGGACTATATCTGAACAGATGAGAGCCAGGCTTATCATTATTAACATCCTCTCTCAAAAAGTGGTCTGGTGCTGGAATAGTATCTCATTTACCGTAGACCAAATCCTTTTCATCACCTATTTTGCCCAGAATGATGAATGTTGGCCCGAAAGAGTCCTGAATACGCTTCTGTGTTACACAAGATAACCGAATGGGTATGTGCAACTCGGGGTCATCGTACAATTCTTTCATTACATCAGTAGGAGACAGTGAGTATTCTACATCATTATTTATTTTATTGTCAGCAAGTTGCTAATTACAACTATCATCTGATGATTCTCCATCGTCAAGATTGACTACAAAGGGTACAATATTATTTATGACAAAACCGCCATCGTAATCAAGCCCTGCTTCGGTATCAGCTTCCTCACCGCTGTCCGTACCTTGGGCTGATGATTCAGTATCAGACTCGTTACTGTAAAGGGGGGAGTCAGTAAAATAATTCTCTAATCCCTTAAACGGTTACTTATCCACTACCGCCGTCTTGACTTTATTGTTCGTGTCAATATATTTTAGACACTGATGAAGGGTGGAGGGGACTACAATATTATTATGGATCCATTGCCGACCCAATAATAAGTTATAGGAAGTCTCCGCATCAATCACATAGCATTAACTTTAGACTTCAAATCTCTCATCTGGCACTTTATCTAGATTTTATCTAGCGGCCGAGACCCACTGGCATTAAATCCATAAATCTCTATGCACGTAGATGCCAGTTTACTGGCAGGAATCTCGAGGCTATACATCAGGCGGAGGGGCATGATACTCATAGCAGAACCCGGATCAACTTGAATTCAGCTGACTTTGCTGGAGCCAATATACCAGGTAAAGTATAGTGGCCTGTCATGCTTCAAACTTTTCGTCTGCATGTCTTCCTTGGTAAAGGTAATGCAGGGGAAGTTCTCGGTTGCGAGGTTGCATTGCTAGGCTAAAGACTGTGGTTCTTCAGGACTTGGCTCGATCTGAGTGAGGAACACCTCGGAGTCAGCTAGAGCTTCCTATAGGGCCTCTCTGGTTCTTTCGACAACCGTAGCACCTCATAGAGGGTTATCCTCCCTGGGATGTTAGCCAATTGGGTCATAACATCGAAGCAGTACGGGGAGCTCGAACGTCTCGGTTTGTCCCTTCCAATTGGCTGATTGAATCGAAACTGATTCAGGACTTGGAGCTCCTGATGTTGGGGTTGCTTCTCCTTCACTTTGGCAATATCCTCCTTGGCGATCGCCTGCTGCTGTGACTTTTCAACGCGTGTAGGAGGAGTCACTGCCACTCCTAGCTCCGTCAGCATCTTAGCATTTAGATTAGAAGCTTCGGGATACTTGTATTTGTACTTGTGTCTGCTCCTGGTGGTGAAGACTTCATGTTCCTCTTCAAAAAGCTAGAATGTCATTATCTGTTCATCATTCTCATCCAGGATTGCTGAAGTGGCATGACATAGTTTCCCCTTGCCTTTTAATTTTTTCTCGGATGAAGAGGCCATCCACTGATCATCTTCGAGCAAGTCCGGGTGAACCCATAGAATTTCGCCGTTTGAGGTGGTGTGTGGCACGAGCCCCTTTTCACATTGCCCATGAGGATCATCATTCACGATGGGCTTCGGTTGAAACTAAGTTAACGGCACTGATTCGAAGCTGATGGATATTGCGTTCACTCCCACTTTCTTTTCTTTAGAGAGCTTTGGGGTAATGACCCTCACATCAATCAAAGCCTGGATCTTATCCTTGAGATGGTAGCACGACTTTGTTGTATGGTGAACCACCCTGTGGAATATGTAGTACCTCGGATTTGTGACCTTACTTTCCTCCTCCAGATTCACAATCGGTGGTAGCTGGATCTTATTGTTCTCCATGAGGTATTTGAAGATACCGGGGACTTTTTCTTCCTTAAAAGAATAGACTTTAGGGAACCTTAGTTCTGACGACTTCTTATTTTGAGGTCGTTGTTGCCATTGGGGCTGCGATTGTTGCGGTGCTCGCTATTGCAGTTGTTGCTGTAGCTGTAGCTGAAATGTTTGGTTTGCGTCGACTACTCTTGCCTGCTCCTTCCCTTTGCCGCGTGGGCTGAAATTTTGTTTGTGGGCGCCTGCCATTTGCTAGCCTCTTTTTTCTTTTTTCCTCTTAAGGAATCGCTCGGTTTACTCCCCGTACACCTTCAAGTCTCTCTATGTCTTGGATGGCGCCGTTCCCATTGCTTCCAGCATGTCCAATGAAAGGTTGTTGTGGCAAGTCTAGAGAATGAACCCCTCAGTTATCGGGTTCTGACAATTCATTGCTTTGTTTTGGAACCACTTGACGAAGCTATCCACTGTCTCTCTGTCCTTTTGTTTCTCATCCAACAACGTTTCGATGGATATCTCAGTATCATCATTGAAGAAATTAGCGAGGAACAAGGTCTCCATGTTGTCCCAGGTGTTAACGCTCCCTGGCTTGAGATGGCGGTACCAATCGAAGGTAGCTCCTCGAAGAGTGCTAATGAATGACCGAACCATCAATGGCTCATTATCGAAAATAACCCCGAGGTGGGACTTGAAGTAGATCAAATGTTGAGTGGGTGAGGCCTTCCGTCAAACAGCGTAAAGTTTATTAGATTGAACTTTGCCGGATACGGGATTGATTCCCACTCCCTTGGGTACGGACATGGTATACCTGTCTTCTTTACCTCTTGGGCGAAAATCAAAGTATTGGTCTTACTCTCGAGGTCCTTTATCTTCTCATTTTCACCTACGTCTCTGTTCGGGGGATTTTGAGGAGCGACGGCGATGTTACCACTGACGTTTTCGAGGTTACCTCCTGCATTCTGTTTATCAGGGGGATTATCGGCGCTGCAGTTTTCATACATGTCTGTGTCGCTGTCTGTTTGGTTGACGTTATTGCAACGACTTGATTCATCCTAGCAATTCGTTAATGCTTGGATTTGCTAGTCAGACATCTCTCTCATCTGCTGCATAGCCATTTCCATCTCAAACTTGAAATTCTACTTTTACTTGGCCATAGCCTCTTCAAGCATCTTAGCCACTTATTCTACACTGATCATGAATGCCTCATGGGGTTGTCCCTCGCTGGCAACTGTGTTAGCAGAAACAATTACAGAGCCGGTGTCTGACACTTCGTTGTCTGAGGGTAACCCCCTCTATACTTTGCCATAGTTGGGTCGTCTGATAGTCTCGGTCTGCAACTGAGTTATTCGTTGAGATATCCCGGGAACGACAAGTGTCTGTAGGCATCGAAAATTGTCGATGAACCCCAAGTATGATTTAATCATGAGAAGATTGAAGAACGATGTCATTAAAACCTAAGGAAATCAACCACATGGGCAAAACTAGCACATGCACATGTAGGACACTTATCGTGTCCCGGCCATGACCGAGACACTTATCGTGTCTTGGCCATGTCCGAGACACATGTTGTGTCTCGGCCATGACCGAGCCACATGTAGTGTCTCAGCCATTGTCGAGACACCAAAAGTGTCTGAAACATTTCCACATATTTTATTATTATTTGTGGGGCTCATTTGACCTTTTCAACACATGGGAACGTTGATCTACATTAGTGGGCAGTTACATCCTTGAAAAACGCCCATTAAGTGCATAAAGAGGGCATTAAATATGCCTTAAAAGAGAAAGATCAGTTACAACGGCCAGGACACCCAACCTCTTTGGCCGAGACAGTTTTGAGCCTAGACACAAAAAGTGTCTTGCCCACTATGCAATTTTAACAGATCACAACTTGTGTTCTTTTCAGCGGTTACACCTCTTAAAGGCTATAAATAGGTCCCTATGCCCATTGAAGAGGCAGATCTTGATCTTGAACCTGGGACTTTTGGAGATCGAAAAATTAGAGAGAACTAGAGATCTAAGAGGAGCAGAGGGAGAGTTTGCTAACATTCTTCACTTGGAGATTCCTTGAGTTTAAGCTTTGCCTTAAATCTTGGGAAGAGTATATATCTTACTTGGCTAAGATATTTGCTTATGTTCTTGTTTCCTAAGTGAAACATAAACTCAACCCCATCAATTTGACGATCGTTGCTCGGTGGTCCATGGACGACGCATCCCCAGCACAGGCAAAGAACCCACGCAAGCAGGAGCTCGCTATGTAGTGACTTCTGTTCGAGTTTTTTGTACGAGAGTGAAATCATTTTCTTTGTATTAGAAAGAGTTACACGCGCAATCTTTCATCTTTTTTCATTTTGAAATGTTTTGAAATAGTGCAAAGAAGCCACTTATTCTCAGCGGAAATAGTGTCGACGTCCCTTTGCTAGTCATGTTGATGGTGACTCTTAGCAGTTCATCACCTTGAGACACCGATCTTCTTTTGGGGAAGCGCCTCGACCTGGGCTTTGGCATTTCGGTGCCGAGCCTATCAAAGACTGATGCCTTCTTTGGAGCTGTCTTGGTGCAGTTGCATTCTGACAACACCGCCCTGATCAGCTTGGAACACAGACAATGTGTGTTCAACTTTGGGGAACTCCTTTTTTGAGATTTACTCACACCCCCAACATGATAGTACAACTCGTCAGCATGAATGTCGGAGCAACCCATCATGTGTTGGTATGAATTCTCAAGTGTAATGTCATCATCGTCAGATGAAAATGTTTCCTTCTGAGGGTGAACTGCATCATCAAAGCTTTCAAAAGTGACTCGTCTCAACGTTCGCCCTTACGGGTGTGAAGTTTTGACGGACTCTTGAACTATAATTCACAGCTCGGTGTGAGGAGCTTCAGGAATCTTCCAATCATGGTGGATGTGACCCCCAATCCTGTGAGTTGTCTAGGGCCTCTTCATCGGGCCCAAATGCTCCTTGATCGGAACTTTACCTCGATCATCGTGCAATGGGCCGAGGCACTCTAACACCATTTTCTTGCTCTGGGGTAAGCCTACGGGCCTAACCGAAGTGGGAACAGAGTTGGATGGAGACTTGAATGTGACTATCGGAGGTGGCTGGTCCTTAGTCGTCATTATGGATTTCAACCTCCAAATTTGGCGCATCTTCGGCGGCTTCTTGGCCACCTTTTCTTCCTTCAATATTCAGGCTTCTTGAACTAGAGCCCGTGCGTGCGCAAGTAGTGTACGGCGCTTTCAGATGTGCTCCTCGAGCGTTGAACAGTTCCATTTGACACAGACCCATTCCCTAGTTGAAGGCTTGGAGGAGTTGCCAATCATCTGTTGTTAAGGCTTTTGACCTCTTCTGAACTTGAGATCCGTCTCATAGTGGATTCCGTCAATCGATTCTAGGGTCTTGGTGAACTAATGCGCCAAGTGTTGACGTCGCCTTTGGCAGGCTCTCTTGGAGAGAGTCGGCACGTTAATCGGCGGTCATCCCCTACACAGAAGGGTTTAGATTTGCAGATCTAGCCATCTTAGATGTCGGAGGGACGCTGCTTACTGTGACTTTGGCAGTGGCGGGATTGGGACCCTCGCCTTGAGATTCCGCATCTGAGGACCAGCGGATCTTCCTTGCAACTGAGATCTTTCTGGACTTGCGGGGGGGGGGGGGGAGGACGACCTAGACGAGGATGATAGATATTCCTTGAACGTTTATTGGTCAAACTCTATTCGACCTCCTTTTCAATCGGGATCACTATCTGCAGTTGCGACACAATGATCTCATCAGCGAGATCGTTGGCTCCCACTGTGGTCGCTAGCTTGTTCGTGGGAAAAGTCGGTTTGACCTTCATTGATGATGAACTCATTACAGATTTATGTGTTTACAAATGAATTCAAAAAAGCTCGTCTTTTTATATGACTCTATTACAAAGAAAATCAAAACAAAGAAAAATACAACTCTTCCTTAAACAAACACAGAACCCCGTTTATCAGACTCCTGCTTGTGTGAGATCTTTGCCGGTGCTGAGGTTTATCTGTGGACCGCCGCGTGATATGATCCGGGTGTCAGATCTAAGATCTATACAATCAAAGGGATTATTTCACAAAGGAAATAATTGCCTAAAGTGAATGACGTCGACCAAGCAAAATCACCACTCTTCTCAAGACCGAAACAAAGTTTGATCTGAAGGAATCACGTGTAGATCTGATCCTTAGATCTCTTGAACTTCTTCGCTTTATGTTGACGCGTTCGCTGAGATCTCGGATCTAAGTGTAGATCATTGTAGATTTCGACAGAGCCTCCCCTTCTTTCCAAAAGTACTGATCTCTAAAAATGAGACCCCCCTTTGATATTAATAGGCTTTAGAAAAGCGGGTTTCAGGTCGGATCTGTGCCTAGCCACCATTTAGTGGCTCGACCTTGGCCGACCCACCACTTGGTGGCTCGGTTTTGGCCGAGCCACCAAATGATGGCTCAGGCACCGAGCCGCCCAAGTGGCCTTATTTCATCGATATTCTGAGTCCGATTTGTTGTTTCGCTGACTTGTACACCTTGCCGACTCACTTCACATATTTCATCGACTTGCTTTAAGCGTTTACGTCGCGATTACGTCGTCAATGACCCCCCGCAAATCTAGGAAGATTCTCGCCACAAGGAAGATTTGCTAGCCCTCAAATCCGGAATCTCAAGGGTTTTTCAACAGCAGCGAATATGTGGGCTTTTATATTTAAAAAAAATTTAATATAACCTACCCTTTCTAGAGGCAAGGCTCATTTTCAGAAGACGAAAGGGTTGGAATTTTCTTATCACCTTCCTCTAGAGTTGCTGAAATGTGACTACAAGACCTGCCTTTACGCCTAGATTTCTATGCCGAGGAAGATTCGGTCTATTGCTTATCTTGAAGGAGGTCTGGATGAACCCAAATACTTCGCCATTGGGGGTTGTGTGTGAAACTAACCCCTTCTGACGTTGACCATGTGGATCATCATTGACCGTCTTGACTTTCACTTTTGGGATAATCTTCTGTTGGTACAGCACGGGTGGCATTGATCCAAAATTGATAGCCACCATATTCGAACTAACTTTCTTTTCTTTCATTGTCGTTATGGTACCGGCATCAATCAAAGCTTGGATCTTGTCTTTGAGGACGAAGTAATTCTTAGTCGGAAGATGTGCCCTCCTGTGATATGAACAATATTTAGGGTCTGAGATCTTATTAGCCTCCTCCTAATTTGTGATTGGAGGCAACTTGATCATGTTATTGTCTAGGAGGTATTTGAAGATGACTAGAACTTCTTCCTCCTTAAAAGTGTACGTTCTCTGAAATCTTAAATCCAGAATCTTTTGCAACTCTTGAGATTTTTATTGAAATCTCAGCTGTGGTTGCTGCTGCTGTGGTGATTGTTGACGTTGCTACTGGAACGTCTGTTTTGCATCAACAGAAGTAGCTGGCCCCTTCCTCTACCACGGGAAATAAAATTTGACTTTGAGAGGCCCGTTGTTGGTTGGCCTCTCTCATTCTTCTTTCTCTTGAGGAATCGCTCAACTTGTTTTCCTTGAAGTTTCAAGTTTTTCCATGTGGTCGGTGCTACAACCCCCGTGGCTTCCAATAAATCTAGAGAAAGGTTGTTGTGACATGTCTGCAATATGAACTCCTCGGTGACTAGATCTCTACAGTTCATGCCCTTGTTACGGAAGCATTTGACGAAATAGTCAATCGACTCTCTGCTCTTCTACTTTTCATCCAAGAGGGTCTCGATTGAGATTTCAATATCGCCATCGAAGAAGTTATTAAGAAAGGAACTCTCCATGTCATCCCAACAATTGATACTCCCAGCCTTGAGTCTTCGATACCAATCGAAGATGGCCCCGTGAAGGTTACCTATGAATAATCGAACCAACAAAGGCTCATTTCCTGAGATCACACCCAGATGAGATTTGAAGTAGATTAAATGTTGTGTGGGTGAGCCTCTTCCATCAAATAGTGTGAAGTTAATTAAGTTGAATTTTGATGGGTACGGAATTGAGTCCCACTCTCTCAGGTATGGACATGGAATGCCGGTCTTCTTGACTTCTTGAGTGCATATTAAAGCATTGATCTTACCTTCAAGCTCTTTTATTTTTCCGCTTTCATTCTCACCTTGCTTCAGATGATTAATCAGATTACTCCCAGTAGGATGGGTTGGGCCATCTCCACTTTGAGTGACTGATGTAGTTTCTTCAGATGTAGGTCGGCAATGATGGTTTCATCCACTTCCGTATCACTGTCTTTTATATCATGAGTGACATGGTGACTGGGTTCACCTTATTGACTGGACTCAAGTTGTGCAGCTTTCTGATTTTTCAATTCCCTCATCTGCTGCATGGCTAACTTCATTTCTATTTTCATCTCGGCCTTAAGCTCTTCTCTCTGTTTAGCTAAGGCGTCTTGCAACATTTGAGCCAGCGTTTCAAGAGTGATAGTATAAGCTTCTCTAGCCTGACCTATACTCGATACCATGTCATCGGATGCCATTGCTGAACATGCGTCAGAGATCTCATCTTCAGATGAATCCCCCCTCATACATCCTTCTATAATCTATGCGTCTTGTAGCCCGCAGTTGTAACCGAGACATTCTCTGAAAAATTCAGGTGCTAACTTTTCCTTCAGGAGTGGAGTCAGGATCTGTGTTCGTCACAGCCTCTCCTTTTCCCTCGTTTACCATGTTAATACTAACTTCAGGGAATTCGTCTCGTTGGATAGCAGATTTTCTTCTTCGGAAGCGTCTTGGCCTTAGTTTCAACTCTTTTGCTGTTGGCAGAGAAAGCCTTTCGAATACTGAAGCTCTTTGCAGACGAGCCTTCGACTCAGAGCAATCACATCTTGATAGTAATATCTTAATCAGTTGTGCACACGAGCAAGAACAATCTATTTCATCAATTGTCCTTTTTCGTGTGTTGCCACCTCCGGCCTGATAATGCAGTCTTTTAGTGTAACGATTGGGGCCCCATGTTGTTTGTTAGTGTGGTTCGTCATGGATTGCACTTCCACCCCCAAGTGTAACGTTATCTTTAATTGGAAGACACGTCTCATTTTGGGGGTGTTGACCATTCGACTTAGCACACTCCCTAGGAGGCACTTTTAATCGTTTAGTCTTGTCAACTGAAGTTGACTTTGCATGAACCAAAATTGTATGGTCATCTATTATGACTTTGCGAATTACACGCTTAAAATTCTTCCCTTCAGCAGACTCGCGGACCCCCTGAGGGATGTTCAAACGAGATGTGATAGGAATTCTTGAGGCTTGAGATGTCCCAGCTTACTCGAGACACTTTTGAACACCAGTTTGAGTATGGACACGGCCCCCAGTCTGCTGTCGTGTATGGGCTATGTGATCCAAATGTTCTTTCACCGGTGCTTTGCCTTAGTTTCTGGGCTGTGGACCGAGGCGATTAAGCATCGAAGTTGAGAGTTTAGATGGATTCTCAAGCTTTGTCGTTGATACAACAGCAAGAGAGGCGGATGGACGAAGCGGAGGAGAACTCTCTTGACCGAGACAGTTGGAGGTGTCTCGGTTGAAACTTCTTTGGCCGAGACACTTTGGACTGTCTCGGCCAAGTGTTCTTCGGCCGAGACAATTGGAAGTGTCCCGGCCAGAGGCAGAGCCTTGGGCCAGCTTTTGTCCTGTATTCTGTGCAGATTTTAGAATCTATACTTTGTGGCTTTGAAATGATCCCTTGGCCAATTTCAACTCTTGCGCCTTGCATATAACAGCACGCACACAAGCAGCACGTGCACAACGCTTTTGGGCACGCTCCTTCCTCGGTAAACGGGTCCTCTTGACGGAAAATCCATTCCTCCTTGATGGGAGTGCTGAAGGTTTGGGATTGAAATGCTACTGTTTCTTGACGCCTCTGTTTATGTGAGTTCGTATAATAATGAACTCTGTCTGTCGACTCCATAGCCTTCGCAAATTGGCAGGGCATCTTCTGACGTTGCCTTTGACGAGCCCTCTTCGTCAAAGTTGTGGAGACATTGTAAGATGACTCTTTCCTCGGAATAGAGCCACCATGAGCAGAGCTTCCAGCTTTGCAATTTGTCGGGGTATTGTTGCTAAGGGAAACCTCAGTCAAAATTGGGTGAGATTCATCACTCTTTGTAAGATCGGACCTCCCGCCTTGGAGATGAAACCCTCCGATGCTTGCGAGATGAGGAGGAATTTGATAAGGAAGAGGAGAGATACTCTTAAACTTAGCTTGATCGAAGACGTAATCCAGTCCATCGACCATGAGTTCGGCTTGATCGTTGTTTGGCTGCGACACAATAGCCTCAATATTGAGACTATTGGCTCCCACTGTGGTCGTCGGCGTGTTTCCGCTGAGAAGAAGAGGCTTCTTTGTAGTTTCCATTTCAAAACGTTTCAAAATGAAAATAATGAAAGATTATACATGTAACTCTCTCTAATACAAAGAAAATGATCTCACTCTCTTACAAAACACAAACAGAAGTTACTACGTAGAGAGCTCCTGCTTGCGTGGTGTCTTTGCCTGTGCCGGGGACGCGTCGTCCGTAGACCGCCGAGCAACAATCAATGAATTGACGGGGTTGAGTTTATGTTTCTATGAGGAAATAAGAACTTAAGTAAATATCTTAGCCAAGTAAGATATCTACTCTTCCCAAGATTTAAGGCTAAGCTTAAACTCGAAGAATCTCCAAGTGAAATATTGTTGAACTCTTCCTCTGCTCCTTTTAGATATCTCTCTTTCTTAGAATCTTCAGCTCTCCACATCAAGATTTTGAAGATCCTAAAAAGTCTCCTTCCTTATGGGTGTAGGAAGCTATTTATAGCCTTTAGGAGGTGTAATCGCTGAAAAGAACACAAGTTGTGACATGCCAGAATTACATAGTGGGCGAGACACTTTTTGTGTCTAGGCCCAAAACTATCTCGGCCAAAGAGGTCGAGGTCCAGTCTTGTTGTAACTGTTCCTCCTGCTTTTAAGGCATGTTTAATGCCTCAGTTATACACTTAGTGGGCGTGTTTCTAGGATGTAACTGCCCACTAATGTAGATGAACGTCCCCACGTGTTGAAAAGGTCAAATGGATCCCATAAATAACAATAAAATATGTGAAAATTATTTCAAACACAATAAGTGTCTCGGCAATGGCTGAGACACAACAAGTGTCTCGGTAATGGCCGAGACACAATAAGTGTCTCGGACATGGCCGAGACACAATAAGTATCTTGAACATGTATGTGCAGTTTTACCCCTGTGGTTGATTTCCTTAGATTTTAATGACGTCGTTATTCAATCTTCTCATGATTAAATCGCACTTGGAGTTCATCGGCAATTTTCAATGTGTACATAAGGCTAAACAGCCAGCAGGTTTGTCATGAAACATAAAATATTTCAGAGGATAGCTCCCCAAAATGTAGTCAAGTTAAGACACATAAATAAGAGATATTTTTGTGCTGTGTACTAACCTATAGATAGTCCTCACCACTCGATCTTCATCGATTCAGGAATAAAGACAAAAGACCTTGGCATCTTCCTAAGCCCATGACACGTACCCCAAGACCTTGGTGTCATCGTGACTAAACTCAATGCACGTATCAAAAACCTTGGTACTAAAACCAAGGTGCGTCATTGACAAAAAGACTTTGGCATCTTCCTAAGCCCAAGGCATGTATCCTAAGACCTTGGTATCATCTCGAGTAAACTCAAGGCACATACCAAAGACCTTGGTACCTTTTTAGGGTAAAACCAAGGCACATCATCAATTCGGTCTACTCCGACACAAAGACCTTGACATCTTCCTAAGTCCAAGGCATGTACCCCAAGACCTTAGTGTCATCGCGCGTAAACCCAAGGCACGAGGTTGACGCATCCCCAGAACAAAGGCACGAAGTTCAATTTCACTCAGACTCGACTAGTCAAGTCTAAGCGAAAGGGGTTACTATTGTACCATAGAAATAAGTAAGTATTAATTAACATTCAACTAGCTGACATGCCTTAAGTAGACTGCCCCCAGCTCGACCCAGCCAGGTGAAAATGGGCTTCCCTCCTCGCCAGGCCGAGGCAGGCGACCCTTCCCACCAGGCCGAGTCGCCCCTTCTTGCTAGGCCGAGTAGAAAGGCGGTCATTCTCGAGCCCCACCAACATCCAGTCACCATCACATTAAATGCACTATTAGAAGTCATCATTACTCCAGCCCCAAAAGTGTTTATGACTCATCAGGCTCCCTCAGCATGATGCTTCCTCTGTCACCATTGCATTGATCATAAGGATGACTCATGCCACCCACAGCCGACACCTGTAAAGTAGCTGCTGACTAAGCAGTCTGCTTGGACTCAGCTAAAATTACAAAACTGCCGCTCTGAACCTACTATAAATAGAGAGACTGCTTGCAGCACAAAGGTATGTAATTTCTACATGCTTAAGACCGAAAACTTTTTTAGTTCATTGGTTTCTTCTCCACTCAAGCTCAAATACCAACATGATTGTCAGAGGAACAATCGAAGAACCCAACTCTGATCCTCTAACGTGTTGCAGTTTTGCAGGGGGAGGCACTAACTGCCTATTGGGGGATCAACATCAAAAGAGATCAAGGGATCCTAACCTCTTCAAAATCACCACTAAACCCACTGTTTGATAATTGAGCATTAATACCTACAAATAACACATGAAATCTAGAAACTTCTAGCAGTCTCCTATAAATTTAAAATTTGTAAATAACACCCTCAAAGTTTTAGAAAATGCGAAAAACAACCTCAAGGGTTTAAACTTAATAAAACCACCTTGAAATTTTAAAACCTACAAATAACACTTGAAATCTAAAATTTTTAGTAGCCCTTTATTAAATTTGAATTATTAAAAAAACACCCTCAATGTTTAAAAAACTTACAAAAAACACCCTCAAGAGTTCGAAATTACAAAAAAAACTCTCAATATCTTCTAATCTTACATAGAACACATGAAATCTAGAAAGTTTCAACAGCCCCCTATAAATTTAAAATTTGTAAAAATCACCCTCAAAGTGTTAAAAATGCAAAATAACCATCAATGGTTTTAAATTACAAAAACAACTTTGAAATTTCAAGACCTACAAATGACACATGAAATCTAAAAATTGCCAGCAGTGCCCTGTAAATTTAAAAAATGAAAAAAATACCATTAAAGTTTAAAAATTATGAAAAACACCTCTTGTTATGGTCCTGAACGCTTAATGAGGCTAATCAACGTGATTAAGGGGGTAATGCCTCCTTCCCAGACGACGTTAA
>JBAKGM010061017.1:0-14999 GCA_037177215.1 Asparagus racemosus
TTTATATTTATATATATATTTACTTTTTTTTGTGTGGCAATTTCCATCATTATTAATAATATTTCTACCCCATGTAGAGAAATGAAGAATCTGATGTAGGATCTTCCATATGATCCAATTAGAGACATACTTCTAAAACTTCTCATGAAACCCCCACCAACTCCCTGATGCATGTGTAAACTCCGGTTACCTCGAACTCCATCACAAAAATCCTAACTTCATCAATCATTACAAACTGACCCTCCTGGCCTCCTCACGCTTTGTAGCCTTCACCGTAACTACTGACTCCACATCTTTCAATGGCCACTAGAGCCACACCCATACCAGAATCTAGGTCATGCCCAAGTATTACACCATCATCCTCCATGAAATGTTTCTATGCCAACAACACTTATTTAGTCACAGCATGTAAGAGATTGAGACCATGACAAAATGTCTCCAAGAAAGAGAGAAAGCATCAGCATCGATTTCTCTTTCCATCTCTGGTAACTGGTAAGTATCTTCTTTATTGAGGAAATTTGTTTGCTTGTGAGATGAGGTAAATATCAAAAAGGAGTTTGATCCAATTTTTATGTTTTCCATCAACATTCTGACTCCCATAGACTCTTCCAATGTCTGTCGTCCACCTGGCTACAAAGTATTTTTTTCTCAAGTTTAGCATCTAAAAGGAATCTTCAGTTTTCATCCATGTTTAGCATCAATAGATTATGTGCATGATGATTAAATGAACTTTTTTATGTAGCAAACCATTTTCTAAATGGTTTATTGCCTTTGTTATTATAGTGGATTAGGAAGCTCAAAAAGGGATAGATCTGTGTTGTAGGAGATCCTGTGGATATTGAAAACAGTCCTATATATACGTGTCCATTAATTAGAAGAATCTATGTTTGGCATAAACTGAATACTAAATTAATGGTGTGCACATTATTACTATTCAAATTGTACCAATGAAATATCTATATAAATAATCACCATTTCTTCCAAAAGTTAATATGTATGCATTGAACAGATATGGAAATAATGCAAATGTACCAGTAATCAAGTCTTTTCTAGCCAATGCATTGAACTCTTTGATATGTATGTATCCAACTGAAACATTTCCATTCTCCATCTTTTCTAAACGATAAAATATTGGAGTTCGAGCAATCGATTGCCTTTGGACTTTAATGCTTTGAGTTGGACCACAAGTTCCATGTTTCACCTGCATTTTACATATTACAATCAGACGATCAATCATGGAATGGAAATCAACATACCATCAAATTTTTCATTCATTAGTTATTTTTGAGAGCACAACCTCAATAGTAACAAATGTTTCCTTCGGGCCTTGTAGCATAGTGGAAACATCAAATGCCGATTTCCCCTTGACATCGACTCCATTTACCGACAAGAGTTCGTCCCCCTTAAGATAACATAAAGTTTGTAAGCAACAAATGACTAAATACCTCTTAAAAAACCTGTATAATTCTGTTCTAAAATACTGGGATAAAATATTATGAGCAGAAGAGTGTAATATATAAAGATACAACTGGATAGTAATTAAGACAAGTCTATACCCACTAACCCACTAAGTAAACTACTCTAAAACTAACACTCCCCCTTAAGCTAGAATGTAGATATCTATCATGCCTAGCTTGCTACACAAAACAGAGAACACCTTAGAAGAAGCAGTCTTGGTGAGAATATCCGCCAACCATTTTGAAGAGGGAGTAAACGGAGTGCAGATCACCTCCTTCATTATAGCATCCCTAATCAGATGACAATCAATGGCTACATGCTTCGTCTTTTCATGAAAGACATGAAAAGACGGGTATTGATTATCACAACACATGGGCATCAATCCTGACTGAACAAAACTAAGCTCTGTCATCAAATTCTTCAACCACATCATCTCACAAGTAGTATGTGTCATCGCTCTTGTACAATAAGCCCTTTCTGGGAGATCTTTTGATATAGCCATAAAGGCAAAGATCCTCATAGCTGCTCTCCAGTGAACCTCTCTAGGCATGTACATGAACTGACTCAAAAGTCCCACAGCAAAGATATATCATGTCGAGTAACTATAAGATCAATTTGCCAATCAACTTCCTATACTGCTTAATGTCCTCAAAAAGATCGTTTTCCTCATTCCAAAAATTCACATCTGCTTCCATTAGAGTGCTAAGCAATTTGCAACCCAGAAGACCAGCCTATTCTTGAAGATCTAATGCATACTTCCTCTGGGAGAGAAGTAACCCATGTTTCTGATAAGCAACTTCAATTTCAAGAAAGTATTTTGCCTCTGATACCATGTTATGAAATACTAAGATAAAATGTTATTGTGTAGAGTCCATCCTAACTAACCCAATAACTAAACTACACTAAAACTAACAAATTTAAATCAACAATGTAGAGAAATAGAACAGGCAAAGATATTATTTTATTTAACCTTAATCTCTCTTATATAAAGATTAGGAGGGTTACATACGCCCAATTACCCAAATACCTAAATAGTTAAACATATAATATCATCTAACACTCCCCCTCAAGCTGGAGCATATATATTATACATGACCAGATTGTTACATATGAGAACAAAATAACTACTCAGAAGAGCTTTCATCAAGTTAACTCTATCTCAAGCAGTTGAAGAACATCATATATTTATTTGCTTCATTCAAAGTAGCTGTCGAGCAAGAAATAGATCTCATGAATTAGCAACCGAAAAAATATAATCATGGCCAGATATAACTTGAGCATAAGCTAAGAGCCAAAATAATGTCAGATAAAGATCACAATCAAATCCTCATTTTTGTAATAAGTAGATAATCAGCCAACCAGAAATAGAAGACCCTCAATATAGAAACATATCGAGGTGAGAAGAAACCCTAGATGGATAAGCCAGTAGATATACTAGGCGAGTCAGCCAGTAGAAACCCTAAGCGAGCAGCCAGTAGAAACCCTAAGCGGGCAGCCAGTAAAAATCCTAAGTGGGAAATCCAATAGAAATTCTAGACGAGTAAATCAGTAGAAACCCTAGACAGGTAACTAGTAGAAACCCTAGGCGGGTCAGCCAGTAGATCGATAAGGAAAATTTTGAAGATTTATGCTTGAGTGATTGAAGTGGCGCCCAATCTGTAAACAGCACGGGACTAAACAGATATTGGATTGATCTATAGAAGAAATGAACCAAAAAGTTCTTGAATGGCTCTATCGAAGAAGGATTTGATGCGATGTTGCACATATTTAATGTATGTGCAATATAAACCCAATGATGCAGATTTATTCAGATCGGATCTGAAGTTGTTGAAGGCAATCAGTGAAAGATGCAAGAGTTGCTATTGTTCACCATTTTTTAAGGATTTTTCTAAAGGGTAGGGTTCTTGACTGAGATTGTTAAAGCCGAGGTTGCTGAAGCTGCCGAGGGGAAGCATAGAGGTTGTGCTTGTAGCAAACCCCCCTCGGCAGTCCTACAATCTTGAAAGAGAGTTCTTTAGGATAGAGATGTCGGCACTGATACCATACAGAGAAATAGAAAAGGCAAAGATATTATTTCATCTAACCCTAATCTCTCTTAAATAGAGATTAGAAGGTTTACATATGCCCAATTACCCAAATACCTAAATAGCTAAACATAATATCATTTAACAAACAAGATACAGATTAAAGGGACATAGACATACTTGCACCAACATAGACAATATGGACACGAGCAACACAGGCAAATTCTTAAATAATAGAACAAGTGTGACCTACATACAAGAGCTTTAACAGTTAGCACTCACCTGATATTCCATGCTCTGTTTATGCCAGAATGCCTCATCAATAAAGCAATTCCTAATAAATGTGGCAGTGTTTATAAAGGTGAAGGTGTGAGACGAAGCATTAAAGAAAACATCCTTGTAAGGGAGTAACATTCTTATGAAATTCACTAACTACAGCATCCATAAGAAATGTTATTTAGAACTAAATATTTTATATACCAAGCATGACTCCAAACTACAAGCTGACTTCCATTCCATTTCTGATCATCTCATTGCTCCTTTAATCCATTAGGAGTAGATCATCCATTAAGCTCTGTAACAATAGATTAAGCTCTGTGACAATAGATATGTTACGAGGTCGCATTGCAAAACATATCTACCACAAGATGTTTTATGTAGCCATTGTACACTTGTAAGAGTCATCTCTTGTGTCCTCAATTGATTACACTTTGAAAATGTTGCTCCATTGATAGTGTAACGTTAGTTCTTAAGTTATTTAGATCTTCCCCGAAGCGTTATGCACTTTGATACAGGTGGATAGTGTATACTTCTGCAATATGCCCTAGACAGAAGAATAAGCGTTCTCTTTCATCTCTTATATTGATGGGTAAATTTCACAAGACTACGAGTTTTGCACCAACTACCATAAACCTTTTTTTATTAGCGCAAAACTACCATGAATTTTTAAAATTGTAGAATAAAATAACGTTAACTATTGCTAATTGGTAATAACAGCATTAATGGATTGGATAAGAGATCTAAACTATCCTTGAAAATAGGAAAGGTAGATGATAATATAGATGATATACAGCAAGTAAATTTCACAAAACTACCATTCATTTTGTAGGGTTTTGCAAAAACTACCATAAACTTCTTTATAAAAGAAAACTACCATGAACGTTTAAAACTACAGAAAAATACCATGAACTATTGGAAATTGTTAAATAACAGCATTAATGGATTGCATAAAAGAACTAAAGTATTCTTGAAAAATAGGAAAGAGGTACATTGTAATATATAAAAGTACATAACAGAAAAATTGTCCAAACCTGTCACATTCAATGCACGTGACAACTTATCCTTCACAACCATTAGGCATGATAGTTTAGTGAAAGAATTTCATGATAGTTTTCCCTGATAAAAAAGTTTATAGTAGCTTCGGCCTTCATGCAAAACTCCCAAAAAGTTCATGATAGTTTTAATGAAATTTACCCTAATTTAAAACTGTAAAATTTATGCCAATACAATAAAATAATAGTTTAGATTTCCTTCAACAGAAGACACAAATCACAATGCATTAAGATCCTCAATAAAAGATTTAAAAACAATAATGAAAAAAAAACTTTTCCTAAATCTTAGTGCAAAGCTGCATGAACCTTTTGTCCCCTTTTATATCTGTCACTGGGATCTCCTCCATTAGTTAACAAAACAAAGACTAAAAAGGGGGAGACAAAATAATAACCTAGCTAATCACTCAAATGCACGAAAGATTTAAGTTTTGAAGGTTGTTTATGGGCTCTTACAAAGAAAAGAATATTTTGTCTATTTTTATTGAAACAAAAAAGAACCTATGTTTACTACTTATGATGGAAATGTGATAGCAAATTTTTTATTTTGTATTGTCTCTCTTTGATGCTTCATATCCTAGACATTCAGGATTTATTTGTTATCAAGTCCAAGTCTTTCTATAGTATACGCATGAATACACATTCATTGGTTGATATGTAAGTATTCTAATGCACATGATGCGCGAATGACAAAGAACATGGGGGAGTGGTTTCGTCGAATCATGAAGGGAACGAATGGTTTGTTGTTTAAGTGTTTTTTTGTTTGGAGTTTTCTAATTTTGAGTGCCTTTCTATTGAGTTTTCCATGTGAGGGCATTTGTGTTGAGTTCTCTGAGTGTGAGGACATTTCCCATTGATTTTTCCGAGTGCGGGGATATTTTTGTTGATTTTTCAAGTGTGAGGGCATTTACTTAGATTTATCCAAGTGTGAGAGGGCGTTTCCTTTTATTTTTCAAAATGTAAAGGCCCTTAATGTAGATTTCTCCAAGTTGTGAGAGTCTTTTCTTTGATTTTTCAAAGTGTAAATGCATTTCCAAAATTTCAAGTAATGTGATACACATACCAATTGGGGATTTTCTTAAACATATAGTATGGATACATAGAGGAGATATTGGGTATGAGTTGACGGCTCGTGTAGGAAAATGAGTTGTCAAGAGATCGGAGTGGTAAGACACAAATTAGCAAGGTGGTCTCACCACTAGTGACTAGCCTATCTCTTGGTAGCTCCTCACCCATGTTGTATGGGTACGAGTACGGGTACATATTACAGTACGGGTACGGATAATAGTACGGGTACGAGGCACGGCAAATTTATAAAAGGTAGGGTACAGTGACACGACTATATAAATATTTGTATACGCATATATTATATATTGGAATAAATAATTTATATAATTATATGAGAGCAAGGATGAGAATTAAATTCCTATAACATTTTCATGTTTCTTTTATTATGTGGATTATAAATTGGAAAATCACTAGTTTTTGAACAAGACATCCAAACGACCCTTCAAAATCATAATTTAGGACCTGACCTATGTCCAATGAGTTTCAAGAAGTGGATGTGATGTGTAAGATATATGTTCGAAAAATATATGCCAAGTGTCTTAAACTAAAACATGTATTGTATAATTGAGTACATGCCCAAATAAATGTATACATATATGCAAGGAGTGTCCATGGAGTTGGGGTACGGGTACGGCTTCAGATCAGAGTACCTAGGTAGCATAGCTCATCACTTGAAATATATAGTTCAAAAAACATGTTTCATGTGGCTGCATAATAGGAGGCAACTTAATTCCAATTGGAATCTGGCAATTTCACCCGACTATGCGGTCAAGCCAAATAATGAGGTGTAAACTCATAAAATATTATGTGGGCACCAATTATATATGATTTAGGTTAAATTGACTCATTATAACTCCCCTCTCCAACGCCACCCCCCCCCAAAAATCAAAAATCATTTAACTTAAACCAATTTAAATTAAGGCGCACTATAACCACAAATCCACTTCCAATCTTAGATTCTCAACTCTAAATGGCCACCTCCCCTATCTCCCTCCCAATTCGATATGACAACCTCCTACTCTCCCTCCTCGTGAACTTTTTATGACCAAAGCTAATAAAAAGAATTTAGTAGTAAATTACTTGCTAGTTGTTTGGTCCCTGTTCATTGCACTTTTGTCTTATATCATACTTGCTACTTCTATTTTTTTTGTATTTTTCATATTTACTAATTAATTAATATTAAAAATCAATTATATTTAATCAAGTTTTAAACATTGTTTTTTGTGTATTCTAGATTTTTGGTACTCCTTTTCATATTTTTTATTAGTAAATTACTTGCTAGCAAGGTTTTAAATATCACATATCCGGGAAATATCAGACAGTCAAATTTCATATCAGATTGCGGATTGCAGATATCGGGAATATATTAGTAAGTATCAGAGTGCTACATCAGATGATGTACTGTATCATAATGTTCTAAAATATAATCTTAAATAATTAATGAAATTTATGCATACAAAATATAAATAATATATGTTTATAATCGCTAACCAATTGTAGAAACTTACTTAGGGAAAAGTCCTACTAGAAATTTGCAAAAAAATCTTAGGGCTGAAATTTTTGCTAACAAACATTAAAGAAATTTTGCTGAACAATATTATTTTGCAACAAGCCACATAAAAGGACATATCAGCTAAAATGTTAGCCATGTCGAGGATATATTGTTGAAAATTTGCCAAAAAGTGGTAAAGAATATTGAGAGAATATCATTTTGAGAAAAAGCCTTTTAAAAGGATATTTCAGGGATGTTTGAAACAATTCTTTCTAGTTGGTTGGTCATTGTTCATTGCACTTTTTTTCATATCATATTTGCTACATTTCTTTTGCTGTATTTTTTAAATTTAATAAGTAATAAATATTAGAAATTCAAATTTCATTTAATCAAGTTTTAAAACTTCTTTTTTTTGGTATTCTCGGTTTTTTGTATTCCTTTGTACCAATGAGGTGCTACCCAATAACCATGTCATTGCTACATAGTCTTCCATAATTTGTTGGTATTACAGCTAGTTGACAAATGAGCATGGATCTAAAGAGACAATAGTGGATGATGTTGATTGTGTTGAGTTAAGGTAACTGAAACAAAATTCATTATTGAAGTACATCAATGTTAAACAGTACACCAATATATATGTTAACAAAAACAAACAATAAAATAGTTCATAGGGGAATAGTCGTTTCACAGGAATAAAAGAAGCATAATTAACATGAATAGATACCTGTCTCACACCAGCTGAATGAGCAGGCCCATCTAAGATGATCCCTAATACCTTCAACCTGACTGCACCATTGTTGTCAGGAATTTCCCTAAGGTTTATCCCAATTCCGGATACATCATACCTTGCCATTTTTGAGAACTTCCAGCAGAGAGGAAAGTACCACATGACATGAAAGACAAAAACTGCAACTTTTTGAGTATATGAGATAGAAAGGGAATTTTAGATAAAAATAAAATCAAATACGAAAAGGAATAAAGAAAAGAAGATGACAGCATCTATTAACCAACAATTGTAAATATTAGAGAAAAGTGTTGTTTGTACACCAATACAAAATGCTAGGAAACACAAAATCTGTCAGGGGAAAATCTCAAAAGGAAAGCAAACTAACAACTAAATTAGGCATAATAAATAAGCACGGACCATCTTTTCAGGGCTCCCCACAACTAGGTCACAAGGTTAATGATGTGACAGGTACAAAATTTCTTGTAACAACTTCTTTAAGCTTTTAGTCAACAACAATTTACGGTTAAGTTTTAGCTCACAAGCCTGTCCCAGCTAAGAAGTTCAGTAATGTACAAAAAAATTAGGCTGCATGAGTTTTAAACCTAGAAAAGAAATTTAATAGTACAATAGAAACTAATGAAAGAGTTGCAATTTAATTGTGACACCTTAAGAATAAAGCATATATGGGAGTCCTTTAAGGCTTTACTAACCCCTTTGAACAGGAATCAATTTACACAATTTAAGAAAAAAGCAACTTAAAACTACTGAGCTAACTCTGAATTGAACTCAAAGCTTCACAATACTGATAATTTCCGTAGAGATCTCTTTCACCAAGACTATCGTTCTCAATGTTGTGCAAATTGCTATGATCTTATAAATTAGATGGAAATTAAAAGAACTATTACTTTTCCTAATAAATTTTCAAGTGTGCTTCCTACATTTGAGTCTAAAAAAGAAAAAAAACAGTAACATATGAGCTACATTGATAATATTAGGAAATGAACCATTTTTACCTCGGCAGGAGACAGAAATCTTGTATAGGGATCTCCAACAGTGGCCAGCATCTTCCGAATAACATCATGAGCTCTAGCCCTAGTCTGAATCTTCCCACTAAGGACAAAATCTTTCTCTTTCTACCAAAACAAGAGAAATCACCTAAAATTTCAATTCAATTCAATCCAATTCATAACCAAAAAAAATCACCTTCCAGATCTCAGGAGACCAAGGTCGACTCCCGACGTCGCCGACATAGCTGTCGTTGATGACCTCCCAAGCTTCCTCCACAATCTCCTCGTTCGTTATCGACTCGGATGGCCTCTCGTCCTCCATCGCTTCGGTCGTCGATTCTTCTACGCAGAGGGAGGGATCAATCGTCGAAGGGTTTGAAGCGAGGGAAGGGAGAGGGGGAGAGGAGACGAGGGTAAAGGCTAGGGCTCCGGCGATCGAGCCGAGGAGGAGGTTTTGCAGACGGCGAGGCTTTTTGGGTTTGAGATTAGGATTGAGGGGGGGATTTGTCGTGGAGGAGGAGGAGAGGACGGTTAGGGTTTTGGGAGAGGAGGAAAGTGGAGGG
Source organism: Asparagus racemosus (assembly GCA_037177215.1). Taxonomy (NCBI): domain Eukaryota; kingdom Viridiplantae; phylum Streptophyta; class Magnoliopsida; order Asparagales; family Asparagaceae; genus Asparagus; species Asparagus racemosus. The sequence continues at coordinate 9,668 of JBAKGM010061017.1, forward strand.
AGTGAGATCATCGTCATCATCGTTTTAGCTGAAACGAAATGCTCACCTGGTGTTTTGCTTTTGGGTGTGGTTTAAGACCACACAGAAGCATCCAAATGAAATTTCCGTTGGATTATTTGGACAAGGATACAATGTTTCAATTAACTTATAGTTTCCCCTACTCTGCACTTATATACCCTCACTGTTTTTTGTCCCTACATAACCGGAAGTTTTTAAGACTCACATTTATATACTCTCACTTATTTTGGCATTTCTTGAATACCTTAAAATTTTTAAAACTTATACTTAGGCAAAATGATCAAATTAGTATATTTTGTTGACCCTATATAGCAGATTAGTATACGTTCTTACTCCGGCAACAATTTGGTATATTATATGGACTACGGTGATAAATAAACTTAGTTTTCGGCCAGAGCCAAAATTCCAGCTAAATTGAGTCACATGACTCCTCACATGCAACTAGCATGAATTAAATGGCTTACATCATAGTGACGGTTATGAAAGAAAAAATGCCCTAGTACACCCCCCCCCCAACCCAATTCTCTATTTTCCCTCTTTTTCTCCGTTCATGTGAGGAAGACGACGAATCTTCGAGATAGTGCAGAGATTCCCTTGTGCATGGAGTTGGGGACCTTTGAATCTTTATTTCTTCCATCTACACTAAGACGCAAGGGAGGATTAGGTTTGCTTCGTCGGCTATAGTGGAGCGCAAAAGGTGAGTTCAAAAATTCAAAATTTTAAAAATAATTTGAGGAATTAAATAGATAATAAGGATGATTGATTAGTGTTATTTAATGGCTTTAAAACCGTGATTTTGCAACAAGATGGTTGATTTGTGTAAATTAGGGTTTTTCATCCCATTGAGCCCTTGGTTGCTTCTTCCCATGCTCACGCTTGAACTGACCTTGAGCGAGAGCTTGAGGATAAACAACCCATCTCCAATTTCAGTTGCCCTAATCAATTTAACACTAAGATGAAGAATAACCAAAAATTTCTAATTTGAACTCTAACTTTTGAGCCCTAATGTGAGAAAACCCCCCTTAAAGCAATGTGAATGATCCAATTACGGCCATGTTAGCAACCACGACAGCCGCACGAGGATTACGTGACTCAATTTGGCTGGAATTTATGCTCTGACCAAGATATAGGCCCATTTATCGATGTAGTCTACATAATATATCAAATTATTGCCGGAGTAAGAAAATTTATCAATCTATTAATAGGGTCAACAAAATATACAAATTTGGTAATTTTTCCCTTGCACTTAAATACCTTCAGTTATGCAAACTTGAGGGTATGTAAGTGCAAGTTTTAAAAACTTGAGGATATTTAAATGCAAGTTTTAAAATCTTTAAGGTATATAAGTGCTGCCAGAGACAAGTGAGGTATATGAGTATAAACTAGGGGAAACTATATGGTGTCTAAGTGCAACTAAACTAAATTATTTTATAATAATGGGTTTTTCCTCTCTAAATCTATATTATTTAAAGGGAAAATTACTTCCAAGTCATTACAGTGTGTTTGGATGGGGATAGCAAAGGGTAAGAGAAGAGAGATTAGCATTTGGAAAAGAGTCATTCATCCCATTTGAATGGAAAAAAAAATAAATCAAATGCTTCCGGCCCTCTCAATCTGACTTTCATTATTTCTACCTCTTAAATTTTCTCATATTACCAAATTATCTCTCTTCTTCTCTACTCTTTTTTCTTGTTCTCTCTCCTCCACCCGACCTCATTCGTCCTCTTCTTTTCTTCTTCTCTCACTCTCATCCCTCCTCCTTCGCTACCTCCATTCTCTTTTTTGTTCCACCACCATCATTTTGTTGGAAACACGACATCTAACAAGGTGGAATATACATATCGTGAAAATTAATCGAATTTGATGAAAAAAATAAGTGAATACCTAGAACGCTTTTCAATCATCTACAATGTCATCTCCCAATATCTACCTAAAAGAGCTTTCTCAAGAGAAAAAGTCTCCAACTAAAATCCACCCGTAATCGAAGAGGAGCAATACAAAGGGATGGGTTCTCGAATTTTTCTATTCTTTTGTTTCTGATTTTTTTCATTTTTATCTTCATAAGATTTTCAATATATTCATAAGGCTACATATGAATCCTATTTATAGAATTAGACTAGCCTTATAGATAATAAATTCTATACAATTTAGAATAACTTAAAAACTCAATCCATAGCAGTTAAGGATAGAATAGAATTGTATTGCATTTATATCACTTCTAATGACATTAGTGAGACAAATTGGGTCCTCATAATGAGAACAATTATTAATCAAATTAACAGTTTTAATTTAACAATTAAATCTCTATCCGACTAACTGTTCATAAAAACTCTTCCATAATATAGCATTAATTATTTATAAATAATATTTTACATTCAATCCCTTCTCGTATCATTTATTTTATGCAACTCTTTTGAGAAGGATAATTCACCTATTTGCTCATGCCTAAATTTGCAATCCCAATGAACATAAATAAAAATCATTTTGAAACATCAAAATATTGTATTTTTATAAAAAAATAAATTTTGAAAAATATTTTTCAAAACCAACCGCTTGTGGGAATTCAATAACTTCATGGGAATACATAACATTTTAACTCATCGTAATGAGTACACTGGATCCTATCTAGATATTTATTATTTTCCTAAATGAAATCTAGCAACCCAACGTTTCATGTTGTGTAGCGCTCGCTAAACAAGCTTAACCATCACCTCAAGCACACTAGATTATCAAATCAAAAATAACAATATCATCAAGTCAAAGGAACCATGCAACAATTTAAACTCTCTCTCTCTTAAGTGACTCGTCCTAGAGAATCCAAATGTGGTCTAGTGCTACACACCACAATATGTGCACATGACATACATCTAGGGGAATCCCTATTTCCCAGTGATTGAGACCCACCACCACATCTCACATATCAGTGCCATGCATAATAACCTGTTATAACTAAGTTATCATTTACTGGTTAAAGGTTAAGCAAATGTTTAAAAAAATCTCTAAGTTAGATTACACCTCTAAGCAAGTGACCATCCTGATGCATTATCTAACAAAATAATTTCTAAGGATACTACAACAATTACAAAAATTATACCCAAATTATATGTGCAACAATTAAATCTATTAATATTTCAAGAACATTACAAAAATTGCATTGGATGTTCAAGTGCATATTATAATTACTCCAGCACATTCTTTAGAGAGCACATGAATCCTCACGAATCCGTTTCATCTCCTTCAAGTGTCAATGAAGGCTCCCCTGTCCTACCTTATTATCTCTGTCCTCCATCTCTTTCTTTGTCTTTTTTCCTTCATCCTACCTTCATTCTTATCTCTCTGCCTCCTCATCCGCATTCTTCTCCATTTAATTTCTTCCCTCTTCATTTATCACATTTGCATTCTTATCTTTCACGAACTTGTGATGAATATATTTTTATCGCTCCCTCATGAACCCATGAATCATCTCTTCTCCTCCTTTGCTCATCGTTTCCTCTCATTGTCGCTTCCACTTTTATCAAAGGTGTGTCCAAGTTTACACTTAAGGTTTTGAGTTAATATTTAGCTTAAAAGTTAATATAAAGTTTTAAAGTAAACATGTAACCTTTAAAATTACGTAGAACGTTCAAAGTTAATAATTAATAGATGAAATTTACATAAGAGTGTTAAAATCATCTTTTAGTGTTATTTTTGTTAATTGTGACATATGTCCTTCTACTCCTTCCTTCTCTCTTCCTCCTACTCGTTCCTTCTGTGTCTCATTTCTTTCTATACTTTTCCTCTCTCCACAAAAACAACTAGGTTAACAAAATAACATGTCAAAGTTAATTAAAAAAAAGTTAACTAACATATCAAAGTATTGTTAATATAACGCCTGTCAAATGCCATTACGATATTCCGGTATCTTTTAGAATTTCTATTAGAAATTAAATAAATTAAATTTTATTAATCTAGAATTTATCATAATTAACTTTGAAAAATGTGAATTGTTAATTAAATAGCTTTCTAGGGTGTTTTATGCAAATAGTTTTATGTAGTGTCAACTAGAAGCGGTTAAAATCAAATGTGTTTCGTGCTAAGTCAGCTTGAGTTCATGCCATTAGCACTAGCTATAGATAATCCGCATAAATTTTATAAATTTTTTCAGGAGTTAAATTATTTATTATGAATTGTTGATTTTAATTCAAATCCTATTCTTATATCCAACCGAAGTTTCAATGGGTTGCACGCTAATCCCTTTGAGACCCAAGCATTGCAGTACTTTCCATATGTTTAGCCAATCTATCGATACTGCCATAAAAAGAGGATTCAGGTGTTAAAACTTTTAATTTTCTTTTTTGCCCTCTCAAATTTTGATAAATTCTAATTATGCCATTATCTCTAATTAATCTTTCATTAAATAAATATAACCACTTATTAGTTATTCACCTCCTCACCTTTCTAAATAATTATAATTATCAATAATATTATAACCATTAATTGTTTAATAATAATTTATAAATTAAGTATACACAATTATTAAGAGTAACTAATTAAATTATTATTATAATAATTATTTATGAATTATAATAAAATAATTAAAATATTAGTATACATAAAATAATATATTACTAAATGCTATTAAGAATTATACTATAATTCAATGAGCAATTAAATAAATAGAATAAATATTTAATTGCATAAATAGTGTAATTATTTTAATAATATCACATAAATTATGAATTACACTATTTATTTAGTATTATTTTATTAAATAAATAATTTAATATTATTTTTAGAATATTTTCTCAAAGATTGTTATATGATACTGAATAATCTCTGCTTAGTAATGACTGAAAACTAACCTTTTTGCAAAAAAATATTTAATATTAATAATAGTACTATTAATTGTTAATAATAATATGATAATATATAAAGTAATTATAGTACTAAATTATTTAAGAGCATAATTAAAAAACATTGTTAAAGGTTACTTTTAAAACTTAATTTTAACTTTGAATCCTCTATGTTAACCTTATAGTTTAAATGTTAATGTTAGAAATTAAACCTTTAATGTTATCTTTAAATCTTAAAATTAATGTTAAATGCTAAGTGATAATTTGGATGTGCTCTTAGGAGATACCAGTATAGTCAAATGAGACTACCTTTGAGAAATGCAGTATCGGTTTTGGAACGAGAAAAGGGGATGATAGAGGAAATAGGAAAAACAGCGGAGGAGAGTCCGTTGTGATGAAAATGATTGTGACGCCCCAGGTTTCAACAAGGCTGCAGTCTAAGGTGAAACCCAGAATGTCAAACCTGCCATGCACCAACACCG
>JBAKGM010061025.1:0-33939 GCA_037177215.1 Asparagus racemosus
TTCTTTTTACTTTACCACTTCCATCTTATTTCCCTCCACTCTCATTTTCTTCCTCGCTTTTATCACACACGTTTTCTAAACTCTCCACACACATTTTCTCTCCTCATTTTATTTGCGCATAATCCACATCCACTCTTCTAACCTATTCACCACCGCATTCAACATATTTTCATTTTATTTCGAATAAAACTCCTAATTGTCACGCACAAGCACAAAAGAACCAAATTTGATTATATCTCCTACTTCACGTTCCTCGTGGGATCGATAATCTTTTATACTATAACTTGTTAGTTGTATACTTGCAACTTAAACGGAGGTAACGCTCGTTATTTTCCTCAACAGTACCCCCCGTCTTGATCTCGTAAGGTGATAGACACTATTGGTCTCTGGATCTAAGGTGCTAGCATCATCTTGTCAGGTTACACTGGTCATATTAACCGTGAACCCTTAGAGATCAAGGTCGAAAGCAGCCTTGTTCTTTTGAGATCGCTGTTGCTGCTTGTGAACCTTTAAGGAAGCATGATGTGCATCACGAGACGCCTTTAAGAGAACCCCCAGAGGGGTTGTTGACTGACGTCCAAATTTGAGGGATGTTTGAGAGTCCTGACCTTTGCTCTGGGCAAGGGTCGATAAGACCTCGCTCAGGGCGAAGCTTATTTTACCTCCAGTGATACTGAGGTTCACTTCGCTTTGGGCGAAGCTAGGGTTGTCTTCGCTTTGGGCGATGTTCACCTTACCTCCAGTGAAGTTTAGGCTATCATCGACGAGACTGGGGCTATCCTTAGAGAGGCTTGTCTTTCTCTTGGAAAAGTTTGTTTTGCCTTTGGTCAGGTTGGGGCTGTCATTTGGTGAAGTTTGCCTTGACATATGCGAGGGTTAATTTTGACACTGGGTTTGCATTGCGGTGAATTTTACGATAACTTCTCACAGTTGTCATGGATGATTGGTTCGAGGAAATAAATTTGTCAAACTTCGCTTGGTCAAATTCAATGACCAACAATTCAGCGAAAGACCCGAGGGTCTTAGTGTCGAACTGCGACACAATCTTCTCGTCCGTTGAGAAGGACGTCCCTAGCAAAGTCACCATCTTGTTTCGGGTCTTTTCTATTGCAATTGACGCAGATTACAATAAAAGATTATAATGAAACAAAGGAAAATTTTATATTTCCTGTGGTTCTTTCTTTGTGCCGATAGAGCGTCGATCTTGTACTCCGTTGACGGTCCGACTAAGTCTCCTACTTTAATAGTCACTTAATCCATAATTAAAGGGGCCATTAACTCTCTATTTTAGCCTATAAAAGGAGAGGAGATCAGTCATTCAACACACACACAAAGAGAGAGAGAGAGAGAGAGAGAGAGAGAGAGAGAGAGAGAGAGTTGAAAAAATAACAACAACACATGCATATGTGAGCTCTTCAAGAGATATTGCTAAGAGAAGACTGTGTTAGCTTCCAAGCAATCTACAATCAGCAAAAGACCCATAGTCTTAGCCAGTTCATCAATGGAGTACAAGATTCGTGCTCTACCGGCACACAGAAAAGAACCCCAGGAAAATATAAATTTTTCCTTTGCTTCATTTGTAATCTCTTTTATTGTAATCTGTGTCAATTACAATAGAAAAGACCCAAAACAGGATGGCGACTCTGTTGGGGACTTCCTTCTGAACCGATGAGAAGATTGTGTCACAAACTAACACTAAGACCCTCGGGTCTTTTGCTAAAACACTGATCATTAAATTTGATCAAGCGAAGTTCGAGCAGTCTATCTCCATGAGCTCTTCAACGGCAATTGTGCGCAGTTGCCGTAAAATTCATCGTAGAATGAATCTTGGGTCCAAAGTGAACCTCGCCAAAAGCGAAAGAGATCCGACTCTCGACTCGAGCAAAGATCAAGATGTTAATTCATCTTATCTTGGGCCTTAGTCATCGACTCCTTTAGGAGTTCGATTTAAAACATCTCGCGATTCTCGCTATGCTTCCTCGTTAGAAGCCAAGAATGGGGGTAACCCCTCATTAAAATTCCCTCAGAGGAATAAAATTATCATTGATAATCTCGTTGGACAAACTTTTGGCCAGTGTCGTCGTAAGCGACGTTCGCATTTTAAGGCTAAAGACAGCGAAGTTGGCACCAATTTTGATTTACAAGAATTCATAACTTTGAAGCGAGCCCGTCAATGTCAGCATTGTGTGGCCCTCAGAAAAGTAGTCTCGGCAGTACAAGAAAGTTGCCAATGCAAGGAGTCAGTCTTCAACCGTCTCGGCCCTGTTCTTGAGCTTTCAAAGGTTCAAACTAAGCAATGACGACACACTCGATGAAACAAAACTCAAGTCTTCACTGTCAACATGACGAGTGTAACTTCCGAAGATGATGAGGAAAATACATATAGCTCTCCTGATCCAGTTTATTCTCCAAGCATCCGGTCTATACTTCTAGGAGCTGAAGGAGTGTTTCGCAACACTAGACAAGGGAGGAAAATAGCAATTCTGTTCAATTACTCTTCCATACAATCACCACAGTCCTCATCTCAAGCAAATCAACCGACTTCCAGCGATGCCAACTAGGCCATAGCATAAAATCCAACCCCTAGTTCAAGTCAAGAACGACAGTGGGAAGCAAATACAATGGATCAAGAAGATATTCTGACTCACATAGCGGTCCAGAAGAAAGAGGCGGACAATTGAATCGAATGCCTAGAAGGGATGATTGGGCAACTCTTGTCAAATCCTCATCCTCAAGCAAGCTCTTCAAAAGGAAAAAAGGCAATCATCAAAAACCCTCTAGAAGAAGATCAAGAGCACCAAAGCGACACAGATTCTGAGCATGAAAGGTCAGAAGCGATGATACTCGCCAAACCAAGCAAAGAAGCGAAAGCTTTGGAGGACATCCAAAAGCAGCTCAACATTCTTTCTGAGTGAACGGAGCTAAAAAATGTGGGGATTGTCAGACGTTATCCCGTTGAGTGGGACATAGTTTCTTACCATATGAAGTTCAGGCCACCTGCGTTACATGTGTTTGACAGCAAAGGATCCCGGAACCAACACATCTAGTACTTACATCAACAGATTGGGAATGTAGTGGGTAATGATGCCATTAAGGCACGTTTTTTTATGGGCACTCTTCAAGGGGTATGCCTTTGATTGGTTTTAGAATTTGCCGGAAGGTTCAATCAGATCTTGGTCAAATTTAGAATCCAAGTTCCTCTCACAATTCTATGAGGAACAATCCGATGTTACCATGGCCAAGCTCCTCTCCTAAAAACAAAGCAGAAATGAGACGATCAGAGAATACATTGAATAGTACCACAACTTGACATTGCGATGTCGAGATATGCCTCTACCAATGCTGCTACAAACTTGTTAGTATAACTTTCTAGTGAAACTTGAAGCTTACATGGGTGCTGTCACTGCCCACACTTGGAATGATTTGATGGAAAAAGCTGAGATAGCTAAAAAATATCAGAGCATTTCAACAAGTTCGAGACCCGCACCAATTTTAAGAGCAACAAGAGTAAGCAAGGGCAGACATCACAACCGAAAGCCAAAGAGACTTTCGCAGTTGGGGTCCAAAATTCGAACAACAACCAGCAAAGAGAACTAAGGAAGAACTTCTAGTGCAACTACTCATTCAAAGAGGAACATACATCCGCTATCTTCCATGTCCTCAACAAAGGAAATCGCCTGAAGCTCCTGGAAGCTAGACCCCCTGAAGAAGTCAGAAAGACCAACGACCCTAATTATTGTCTCTATCACAGGATGTTAGGGCATCTGACGACAAACTGCTACATTGTCAAGGATAAGATCCAGACGTTTGTCGAATCGGAGATCCTCAAACTCAAACCTGAGTAGAAGAAGGTCACTGCTAACAAGGTAACACTTCAGTTCGGCTCCATGCCAGAGATTCAAGCCCAAGATAGTGTTGTTCCAATTCCTACTACAAGGATGGAGGTGGTAAACTATGATCACCAAAATTTGCAAAGTCGAGGTTTAGTTCCTCTCACCACAGCGAGAGGGGAAATAATTTAGGTGCATCTCGACCTTCTTCAAGGTGAAAACTGACTATTCCGAAGTCCAAATCTAAATGAAGACTTGCAATACTATCTCCGCAATCATTGGAGAGGAATCTATGCATGTCGCTTCAATCACCGATTCGGAGGGTGAGAAAGTGGCCCTGACGGGAACAAGATTTGGTAAAGATTACTTAAATGATTACAATCAATCAAGGATGTCCAAACAATCTGAACCGGCCAAGCAAAAGGAAACTCGGTTCGATAAGGCCCTACAGCGTCCTCCAAGTGACTCTAAGTCCTCATTTAAATATGACATCATAGCTCAACTTGTCAATATTCTAGCCCGTATCACTTTGTACAAACTTTTACGTTTGTCAAAGGATACAAGAGAAGCTTTGAAAGAAGCTTTGAATGACAGTGAGGCGTTCCTTGCCCACTTGACTGAACCTCCTTAAGACGAAGGTCCCGAGCAATGCTACCAATGCCGACAGCAGACGCCTTGTATCACCTTCACTCTGGAGGACATGCTTGTCAAGAATCATCATCACAACTGACCCCTCTACTATACTGGTTATATAGGGTCCTCAAGGGTCGAGAGAATTCATATCAATCCAGGCTCCACCATGAGCATAATTCCACAAAGACTCCTTAGCTTTCTGGGAATCCCCTTCATAAACACTCAAAGACTTCGGCGACCATACTCAGCTTTAACTCCAGCAGTAGCTGATCTCTTGGGAAGATCCGAATTAAATGTCATATCTGAGATTTGAAGACGGAAGTGACTTGCTATGTCATTGACGTCGAAACACCTTATAACCTTCTGCTTGGACAATCTTGGATTCACTCTAACAAGATCGTTCCATTAACACTTCATCAATGTTACAAATACATTGATGAACAGGGGGTTCAATAGAGAATTGAACCTGAAAGACATCCTTTCAAGGGGGTGGAGAATTACTTCACCGACTCTCTCTTGCATGATGAAAATTACACAATCGAGATTGTCCTTCCCAATGATGAGGATAGCGGTAATGAAGCAGATGTGGAGCTAGATCCCATGGATGATTCCATTTGGGAGATAGATCCAACTGTAATTACCCTAGAAGACCTCTATATCTACCAATCTGTCGAAGATCAGGGTGATTGGATCCTTAATGAAGAAGAGTTTGCTTATGACTACTCTCTCAACTCTGAATCTGAAAACTCAGGAGTCGAGACTCTGATGGCCAAACTAGCTTCAGAACCAGCATTACATATGCCAATGAGCAAATCATACTCCACTCTCAAGCAGCTGGATAATTCAAAAGACGTTACTTTCACAGTTCCGCCTAGAAGGAATACATCAGATCCAATCGTCTTCAGAAAAGTTGAGAAACGACCTCATTTATCAAATACCGACGAAGAGACGAAAGCAACGCCAGAGTTCTCCTGATACAACCAACAATCTAAACAGATCATGGTGAAGATGGGGTACAACCTTACTACAAAACAAGGGTTGGATCTCAATAGAGGATGAGTCCCTTTGACCCCCTTTACACCAAAAGGTGAAATGTTTGATTACTACAATCGAACCAAGCATAGGCTCGGTTACATCTCTCCCGAAGCCGAACCACATATCGAACCAGCATCTGATAAATTTCTGAGCAGCTCTTCAGATCATCTGACTAGAATTCCAACATTAGCCTTGGAACCCTATTCATAGCCAACATGGTCTCCTAAGATCTAACCGGTGATCTTGATGAGTTCGAAGTGTTTGAAGATCCTGAAGATGATCCTTGGACAAACCAGCTTGAAAAGCAATGGGAATCGCGCTTTGAAGCTAGAGAACCACCCACTGAAGACAAAGTAGTTCAAATAAACATTGGCAGTGAAACCAATCCTAAGTCTATTTGCATTAGCGAGAGTCTATCACCAGCTAAAAAGGAAGAACTCATAATTCTTCTTCAAGAATACATCGACGTCTTTGCCTGGAGTTATGTAGACATGTCGGGCCTAGACCCCAATATGGTTGTACATCGTCTTAACATTGACCCCAGCATCAAACCAGTCACGCAATAACAACGATGTTTCCGTCCTGAGTTGATGGAGCAAATTGAAAAGGAAATCCGCAAACTCATTGGATGCGGATTTATTCGTGAAGAACAACACCCTGATTAGCTAGCCAACATTGTGGTGGTGATGAAGAAGAGTGGAAAGATCTGAAACTACATCGACCTCCGATATCTCAACCTCGCTTGTCTGAAGGATGAATTTTACCTCCATATCACGAATGTCATGGCTGACAATATGTGTGGGTTTGAGAGAATGTCGTTCATGGATGGATTCTCTAGATATAATCAAATAAAGATGCATTTGGATGATCAAAAGCACATGGCCTTCAGAACACCCTTAGGAGTATTTTGCTACACCCTTTGGTTTGAAGAATGCTGATGCTACTTATCAACGTGCAATGAACATGATATTTCGTAAACATCTACGCAAGACAGTCGAATGCTACATTGACGACCTCGCGATCAAAAGTCGTCACAAGCAAGACCACGTCAATGACTTGAGAACGGTGTTAAAAATAATGCGAAAACACCAGCTCAAGATGAATCCAATCCTTTTTGGGGGTATCATCAGGCAAATTCCTAAGATTTATTGTCACATCCAAGGGAATACACGTCGACCCTAAAAAAGTGAAAGCCATGCAAGAGGTGCCACCTCTGAAAAATCTTAAAGAACTTAGGGGTTTACAAGGACGATTAGCTTACATTCGAAGGTTTATCGCCAACTTGTCTGGGAAGTGCCAACTATTTCAAAGACTCATGAAGAAAGGGGTTTCGTTCATTTGGGATGACGCCTGTCAAGAAGCCTTAAACGAGATCAAGCAATATCTCACAAAGCCACCGGTCCTAGCTACACCAGTGTAAGGTAAACCATTCTAGATCTATGTCAGAGCAATGGATCACTCTCTTAGAGCACTCCTTGCTTAGAAAAATGACAATGGCCACAAGCAAACCTTTTACTATCTCAACCAAACTATGATTGGCGCCGAGCATTGGTATAATCCAGTTGAGAAGGAATGTTTAGTATTGGTCTTTGAAATTCAGAAGATGTGACACTACGTCACTAGTCAATCTATCCATGTCATTTCAAGAGTCAATCCTCTATGGATACTCATGATAAAGCTCGAATCACAGAGTTCCAGTCTAGCAAAATGGCCGATACTTCTCTCACAATACGACATGACGTTCGTACCACAGAAAGCAGTCAAAGGCCAAACAATTGCTGACTTTCTAGTAGAGCATCCTATCCTAGAGTCTTCCAAACTTTACGAAGACATCTCAGATGAAGTTTTCGAGTCAAATGTCACCTCGAACCACCAAATATGGCAGTTATACTTTGATGGCGCATCAAGGCGAAACCACAAAGGTGTGATCATCACAGGAGTGGGGGTAGTGCTCATTGACCCCTATGGACATGTTCTTCCTTGGGCCTGCTCATTGACTGAACCATGTTCCAACAACGTAGCCGAGTACAACGCCGTTATAATCGGCCTACAACTTGCCCAAGACATGGGGGTCAAATATCTTGAAGCTAACAGTGACTCCAAGCTAATCGTGAATCAAATCAAAGGAGAATATGAGGTTCGCCACGAAGACCTCATATCTTATCATAAAGCAGCCATAAAGCTCGCCCAATCATTCAAAGGCTTTTACATCAACTCTGTAGTTCGCCTAGAGAATACCCATGCAGATGCTCTAGCATCCCTTGCGGCCACACTCGCCCTGGCGCCTAAGACCACTAGGCGCATCACAGTGGCTAACCATCACTTATGCTCCTTGGAGCATATTCTTGAAGCCAACGAAGTCCATGTCATGTCAACTCGCTTTGAAGGCAACGATTGGCGGTTCCCAATCATTGGTTACATCCTACATGGAATCCTACTAGATGATCTGAAGTAGGCAGACTCTGTTCAAAGAAGAGCTCCGCGCTTTTCCTATGATTCTGCCACACAGACACTATTGACGATCTTTTGATGGTATTCTTCTCCGATGCTGATCACCAAGTGAAGCTCGAGAAGCATTAATGGAAGCCCACGACGGTACATGTGGGGCTCATCAATCGGGTCCCAAACTTCAAGACAGACTCTATCATTTAGGTTATTACTGGCCGACAATGATAGCAGATAACATATGGTAAAAGATGTCATGCGTGTCAAATCCACACTGACTTCCTACATCAACCTCTGGAAGAATTACATCCGAAAGCTGCCTCATGGTCATTTGAAGCTTGGGGCATGGACATCATCAGGCCGATCAGTCCACCGTCCGCTAAGGGTCATCGATTTATTTTGGACATTACAGATTACTTCTCCAAATGGGCCGAAGCTATTTTTCTTAGAGAAGTAAAAATATCTCAAGTGATCAAATTCTTGAGACATCACGTGACTTGCCGATTCGGCATTCTTAGACAAATCATTCACGACAATGGTCTACAATTTATTAGTCGACTGTTCTTCAAATTCTGCAACAAGTTCAGAATTTAAGATTTGGCTTCTACGCCATACGATCCAAATGTAAATAGTCTAGCTGAAGCTTTCAAGAAAACCATCATCAAACTTCTAAAGAAGTTCGTCACCTCTAGTAAATCAGATTGGGACAAGAAACTTAGAGAGTGTTTATGGCCTTATCGATCAACAGTCCGCACTCCCACCTGCTCAACGCCATTTTCCTTGGGCTACGGATGTGAAGCCGTGATCCCCCTCAAAGTTCAAGTTCCGTCGTTAAGAATCGCTATTCGAAGAAAATGACGACCGAAGAACATCATCAAAAGTGTCTCCAAGAACTCAAAGCACTAGATGAACTAAGACTTCAAGCTCAGTAGAGAATCGAGATCTACCAGTCATGGATTTAGCCTTCAACAAGAGAGTCAGAGAACGATCTTTCAAAGAAGGTGACCTGGTCTCTTAGCTGTTCATCGACCCATGGTCATGACACACAAAACTAAAGGTAAATTCCAACCCAAATGGGAAGGTCCATTTGTAGTAGGGATAGTCTACTCAAATGGAGCATATCACCTAATTAAACAAAATGGCAATAGGCTCATGGTGTCGATCAATGGGAAATTTCTCAAGAAATACTACCCGTGATCATAGCCAATCTTATATCCCCACAGAAATCCTAGTCATGTTTAAGTTTTCACCTCTGAACTAGAAATATTGATCTTCTTGATCCAAAACTCAATCAAAATCCGTAGAGAGTCATCAAGTTAACACCACACCTCTGCTTGACTCCAGACATACCATCACTGTCATGTTAACAATACACCTCCGAACAGTGCCAACTCCAAACACATCATCACTATCATGTTAATAATACACCTTTAAATAGTGTCAACTTCAAATATACCCCCTGCTGTCATGTTAACATTACAGTTCTGAACAGTTCCAAATTGATCAAATCATCATGTTAACATTACACCTCTGAACGATTTCTCTTCTCAAACGATCTGGCCGGTTAACATTACATCTTTGTCAGACCATTTTGTCGGCACGTTAACACTACACCTCTGTCGACCTATCTTAGCAAAATTGACTAGTTAACGTTACACATTTGTCAATTTGCTTATGTCAAAACTCAATTAACATTACACTTCCATTGATTTTCTATTGTTAAGTTAACATTACAATTCCAAACGGTAGTCGTCCTTGGGACTTCTCTTGAACTAACTAGTTAACATTACACCTCTGTCGATCACCCTATTTGGCACGTTAACACTACACCTCTGTCAAATATCTCTACACTGTTATGTTAACAATACACCTTTGAACAGTGTGAGTCTGATCAAACTGTTATGTTAACACCACACCTCTGTCAGTTTGATCCCAATATTTTCCACCCCAGCTAAGATGTCACTATGATACATTAACACTACACCTCTATCGCACATTCATCTTTAAGAAGGCAAAAAATTCATTTATTAAAAGAGCTAAAACAGTTACAAATAAACGTTCTACATGGAGAGCGGATAAAAGTGTGAATCCGCACGACACACTCAGCCATCTGAGAATCCCGGACATCATGAGCACTCTTCTGAGTGCTCTCTTTCAAGATCCGAGGATCAACAAGGGCAGCCTGCAACCTGATAGTGAAAGGTCTCTTTGTTTTAGCCTGAAGCTCGATGACCTGAGAATCCAATTTCTTGTTGAAATTAGCCTGGTCAGACACAAGCTCAGCCCTTTGAAATTGAGCTCCTCTTAGACGTGCTTGGGCTGTGGTAATGGTCACCTTGGCCTCATCGATCACCTCATCTTGCTCCTGGATAGCATTCTGGAGCTCCATCTGGTAACATTCAGCAGAAGTGATGCTGTCATTTAGACTTTGAAACTTCACACTGATCTGCTCCATTTCTGCTCAAGCGAATTCACAGGCCTTGCGGTGAGTCTCCATCAAATGACGGAATTCAAGTTCAAAGATGCCCTCAAGATAAACCATGCGAAGAGTTTGCAATTCCCAACAACATGACTCAGCTTTGTCAATCGCCGGCTTAAAAGGTTCAGTACGAGCAGGACCAGCAATAGACGCCAAGACATCTAGCTGATCCCTTAACAATTTGACAGTGCGGGTCGACAACTCCCTCTGAGACTTCAAGGCAAGTGTAACATTTTGGTTGAATAAGCTTATCAGACTCTCTGTCAAGATCCATATCTCCATCTCCGCCAAGTCTCTAAGGTCAGGAGATCGAGGAGTTTCCATGTGACTGAAAGGACTCGCTCCAGTGGAGGCCACTATGGCATCTGTGGTGGCAAGAGAAGTAAATGGCGAGGCTTGCACCTGTTCATTGCCCGATATCAAATAAGGAGCAAGTGTGACCAAGAGTTTTGATATAGCAGGAGACACGGTAGACGTCATTGCCATAGTAGACGAGAAGACAGTTCTCACAACCATAGCTATAGTCGTCGTTATGTCCACAGGTATAGCTCCAACACTTGTGGAAGAGACCCCTAGTTCAGCAAGAGCAACTACAGGTACACTCGAACTTTCACCCGGACGGAATTCAGAACTCAGTGGCACCTCTTCTTTAACTTCTGCAAGCACGGGGGAGACTAGACGATCATCATCATCTTCAGATGATCCATGAATAATCAGCCTTCACCGCGCTGATGAAACTGGGACCGAACTGGGAGTTTCGAGTGTCTCAACAGTGGGTATAGGTTGTAAAGGACTAGAGGCTTCAAATTCGATCACAGGTTCAGAACGGCCACTCACAAGAAAAGACGCCGACATTGCTTCGCTCATGACCCCGAAGTCCAACTCATCATCTAACACATAAGCAAAATGTCTGCCATTAAAACAAAGCCATTATCAAAGAGTTGAAGAAAGTACCTGGCGTGTAACCACTGATATCGGCCCCATCATCAGGCTCGGTAGGCATCAGTATCGTCATGCCCGGAGCCTATTCGATCCTCATCATCATCTACAGGAATAGGTTCTTTCTCTACACATGAGAAGCACATCAGTAAAAGATATCACAAAAATATTCAACATACGAAGAGAGAAATTACCTGAAGAACCGACTCTAGGCTCTTGAACGGGGACCACCGGAGGTTCTTCTCTATTTTTAGGGGAAGCTCCTGACCCAATAGCAGGCTCAGAAGATACCAAACACTATTTTTTTGTAGGTGGCGGAGAAGGAGGAGAGTATAATGGTCTCTTCCTCTTGCCCCGTCCTCTATTGGACACTTCCTGGTGAACCATAGATTCAGTTGGTTCTCGGATGTTGATCCCAACCTGCCTTGGAGGTGCTGGTGGTTCGTTAACCTCTACCTGAGGAGCAACCTGTTTAGCGGGTGCTTTCGAATCGTCATCTGGCATATCCTCTGCTAAGAAGTCATGGATTCTGGGAACCCAGGTTCTCCTACCCCTTTAAGAAGATTCTCGGTATCACGGAGAGATTCAAAACAAGCCGGATTTGTTAGTCTGAAACATGGGGTGAGGTATAATGACCTTGCTGTACCACTTACAAAACCCTAACGTCATGTAACAGTTAGGCGTATGATGAGGAAGTAAGAACTTAGCTCCAGTGGCCCCAGCGACAAAGTGATACCAAGCGTGAGCGCTGTCGACCACACTTCCTGAAGGTACCAATCTAGGATTTGGGTTCCTAATGTACAATTGATCGTAGCCGAACTGACGAACGAACTGACACATCAAGTATGGCTCGGTATAGCACTCTGCTCCATTCAATCTAGCGACAAGGTGACCCGGTCGGATGTTCACCAACCAGTTGAAACAACCGCTAGGTAAACAAGTAAAGCCCTCACTACTCACACCATCTTCAAATGCATCCCCTGGATTGACCCCGTCAATTGAAGGAAAGAAACAAGAAAGATGATAATTATCTTTGTGCTGAAGAACTCTACGAATCCCGGCAAGATATTTGACCAACCACTTGGAGCGTTCGAACCTTTGGAGTAAAGCGACGTTTGCTCCATCGGGCATAGCAGCTGACATCAACTGAGGGCAATGCTGGGTGAACCATATCACTAAATACATATATGGTAGCTCCACTCAAGGATTAGGCACTTGATTTCTCAGACAATTTTCCTCCTGCTTCAGATATTCGGTGGCCAACTCCCTCAGGCCATGATGAATATAGCTCACCATCGTAGGTAAAAGGGCTAAATTATACCCACAAGCTAGCAACACGACAGGATGTAGCACCTTGATCGAGATACGGTCCTTTGGCCAAGAAGGAACAACACACCCCTTCAACCAAATGGAAAAGAAACCCGCGAGTAATGCCTGCTCAGAGATCGGTTCCCTTGCTTGATGATGAAAGCTTTCAAAATTATCGCCAGCATGGAATCCACACACATCCGACTCTGTAGTGTGAAGTACATGACTTCTTTGAAGATACGGGTTTCGACATCTTTGGCCTCAACTGGAGGGATCGAACTCACACCCCTATCCTTTTTACTGACACGAGGAAACAAATAGTTTGCCCAAGAAACAAGAGGCATAGTGAGATCATGTTTGGTATTCTCAGTAACACTTTGGTAGATAAGGAAGTGGCACACTAACTCTCATAATACCTCCGTCACCTGGGCAACATGGTTCGGAGAACTCAATTCCTCATTTATGGGGTAGATTTTCTCGTATGGGTGACTTCCCATCGGTAAATGAGACACTTCGAACATCTCGTGGAGAGCAATCCCAATTTTCCTAGCTAGAGTAAAGTAAGTGTTGCTATCACAATTATATAGTTCAAAGATGCCATATAGGATAGGCACGCAAATCTCAGCACCATACTTGGAAGATCTCACCACAGCGTATAGCCCCATCTCATGTAACCTATCCGTGAAGGTTTCAAGAGCGAAGTCAACCAAACGAGTCCACCATTGTGTATCTGCTGATTTAATCCAACCAAGAAACCTGGCGTCTACCTCGGGATACTGAGCATCATTCTTGGCAAGTTCCTTCCTGAAAGTGTTTGGAATTACAGAGACTTCATTGACCAGTACGTCCTCACTTACAAAACCAGGACGCAGCCCAATGATGTTAAATCCATAAAGTCCCTCATGACAAAACCCACCTCTGTGCTTTAGAGAACCTATCTTGATGCTATCCTCCCTGTTCTTAAGATTAAAGGGCATGAAACAAGGCACGATGAGACACTGCAGATACATGAAGGAGACTTGGCGCTCTATCGTTGGCAAAGCGAGCTGACGATCTCCTTAGGCATAGTACCAGTTTTCCTCTGCCCAGTCAAAGAGAGAGTTTCTGCCAGGAACACTATCTCCGAAGAGGAATTGTGGCCTCATTGACACGTCCTCATCAGGAATCAAGAACATAGCATCTGTGGTTATCTCCCACAGAGCTCCAGTACTACCCGTACGAATGGTTTCCATCCTCCCCTAGATGCTGTATACCAGGAACAAAGGAACATCACCATCAAAGACGTGCACCACTTTAGGGTCAGGTGTTTCATTATGCCCAAAATGGCTACGACAATCTACAGGGGCCCTCGAATAAGTAACTGCACAAAGACGAAGATCAAATTAGACCAAACATTGGTAAGAAGAAGCAAAGTCTAGCAAAAGCAGCGAACTTCATCCATATACTTAAGTTAGTGAAACTCATACAACTAATTTATGCAAACCTCGCCTAAGCAAGGGTCACTTAAAATCAGCAAGCCTCGCTCTAGCGAAGGTCGCTCAAAATAAAGCAACGAACTCCGCTTGAATGAAGTCTGCTGCAGAAGCCCAAAGGGCTAACGAGCTCTGCCTGAAGAATGAAGCTCACTTCAACAAGCGCCATTAATAGCTGCTAACGAAACTTCGCCGCGAACGACAAAAGCTCGTCTAAGAAGACCACAAGTGGTTGTGAAGATCTGGCCTTTGGTAGCAGATCAAATGTTTTAAGTGCCTTGAGGCACTGTTTAAAAGCCCAACAGGCTGAGAATAAGCTGATCCGAAGATCACTATTAATGGGTTCGAAGCTTATCCGCTGCTATCTCCAATTGCGCCGGCACCTCTTTAGCTCTTGGCTGATGAGTTCCTCGAGCAGAGCCTCCTCCTCTAGAAATTGCACGACGAGGAGCCATTGAGGAAAGCTGGTAAGGATTCTGAGAAAGCTAAGGCTTAAAGAAAAGTGGAGAGGTTTGAAATCAAAGTGGAGGAGGCAAAATAGCCTATTTATAGGCTAAAATCCCTAGACTCCACTAAAGGTCCCTCGCCCCGAACTTCGCCGATATTTCACTAAAGCCAGATCTGCCGAAGATCCCACTACTAAACTCAGCCGAAGATCCCGCAACCGAACTTTGCCAAAGATTTTGCCCTGAACTTCACCAAAGATTCCAGCCTTGAACTTTGCCAGGAATGTCTCTCCGTAATTTCAAGCACACAAATCAAAGACCTGAATTTTAAACTCTTACACTGCGCCTCACCTAAACCAACTTACTGAGCTCCGCCCAGACGACTATTTCTCGAGTAAGCGAACTTCGCCCCACTCAACAAGGCATCAAGGCAAGCCTCGCCAAAGCATCATAGTGAATTTCACAAAGTCTCCAAATTGAGAAAAATCACAACTCAATTTGTATGAGGCCTTATATAGTGAACCACGCCAAAATGAGTTGGCAAAAATTCACTAAGTCCCAAAATTGAGAAAACTACAACTCAATCTGTTCAGACTTCATTTGGCGGACTTCAAAACTGACTCTCGCCAACACAAGGAAGCCCAAGCCTCACTTCCAAAAGCAATGACTCCATGCAGAGTTCAAACTCACTATAAAAGCAAAGTACATGCAGATCAATTACACAAGAGATGAACAATTTCAGCTAGAAGAAAAGTTCATTTTTATTGATCGAAGACGTTGTTACAAGGCGACACTCAAACTATCCAATTACAAGGATGATGGGTATTTGTTGCTATTTGCTACTGCCCTATATTCCTAAGGTATGGGTAGTGTGATGGCTGGGGAGCATACAAGAGCTGCACCAAGCTACAACTCGTGCACCCTTAGCCACACAAGATTGGGAGATAGGAAGTGCTCCCATTGCTCTAAATTGAGCCATATCTACAGGAAGAAACACTACCTATGGTCAAAAATCGAAGTCTGACCTGAGTCAACCACACGACGTCTAATTACGATCTAGGTTCACTTTCGTGACACCTAATTACTGTCGAAGTCTTCACTCGTGGAGACCAAAGGGTCTTTTTTCAAGCGCCATTTCAGTTGCCGAATGGCTTTACGAAGAGTGCACCACTCGAGGCTCCACGCATCCTAATCGTGGCTCAGCTCGTGCCAAGTTATTGACTAATTGCGGATGATCCCCTCGAGCATCTCCTTCTCAGCCAACAGCAACTCTGCCAAGTGGCAGAGTATGCAGAGTTTATCCGCTTGATTGCCCTGAATTTAGGCTAACTCTTGTTGGAGTCTTTTGATTTCAGCTCCTCTGTCCAGGAGCATCTCTGGTCTATGCGACGCAAACATGGAGAAGAAGAAGAAGAAGAAGATGGAAGGAGCAATGAGAACGGATGAGGATGACTACTATTTATAGCAAATTCAAATCTTAACTCTCGAGGCAATCGTATCTTTCCGAGATCTGATTGGACAGGACAAAGAGGCTTTGACTTAGCCTAAAATTCGGTCAAATCCATAGCGGATCTCATAGGATCTTCAATCAAGGGATCTTAGCCACAAATCACGGCACAAATCTAGAGACGAATTAGAACAAACTTCACCAAGACAGCAAGCGTCGCCAGACGACGAACTTCGCCAACGACAGTTCAAATGCATTGAGCTTCGCCAGCCAGTGAACATCACCAATCAGCAAGCTTCGCTTAGTAAGACAGAAATGAGCAACCTTCACTCACACTAAAAACTAGCTGAACTTCGCTGATTTCTCCAACATCGCCCCAACAACAAGGAAGGCGAGTTTCATTCCAAACATGGATTTGGACGAGCACAAGCATCATCAAACCTTCGATACGAGTCTGCAACCAAGGAAGCTACGTTCAACAGTACACTTCTGGCAACCAAGTAGGCAGATGAAAACAAGTTTTACCAAATCAAGACAACTTGAACCACGTTAAACAGTACACCTCTGGCTATTTACCCAAAGTATTTCAATCCCTGTTATAAGATTGAATGCAGGATCTTAAAAACTTTAGGGGGGGGTTCTTGTATGCAGTCAAAATATAATTTCACTAAGGCCGATGATTAGCTTGAATCCAAGAGGTAAATGTCCATGGGCTAAACACTTTGAATAGGCCCAAAGTTAAGCCAACAATGGACTGCAGCGAAGGTCGCCTAAGCGAGCCTCGCCAAGAGTCAAATTCTGTGTTAAATTCGAGCCCAATAGCGAGGTTCATTGACGAAATCCGCCCACATCCAATCAAGTGGACTAAGTCATCCACGTTCGCGATGACCTTTGCCCACAACTGCAGCGAACTTCACCTACGCCTTTGGCAGACCTCGCTAAGGTCACGAAGTCCGCCTGATAGCCGTTTTAGAGCTATTTTCAGGGGATAACTATCCCCCATTATCTTTTACTTTAATAGTCACTTAATTCACAGTTAAAGGGGCCATTAACTCTCTCTTTTAGCCTATAAAAGGAGAGGAGATCATTCATTCGACACAGAAAGAGACAGAGAGTTTGAAAAAATAACAACAACACACGCATACGTGAGCTTTTCAAGAGATATTGCTAAGAGAAGACTGTGTTAGCTTCCAAGCAATCTACAATCAGCAAAAGACCCATCATCTTAGTCAGTTCGTCAATGGAGTACAAGATTCACGCTCCACCGGCACACAGAAAAGAACCCCAGGAAAATATAAATTTTTCCCTTGTTTCATTTGTAATCTCTTTTATTGTAATCTGCGTCAATTGCAATAGAAAAAACCCGAAACAAAGAGGATGCTTTGAGAGATAAGATTTTGCTACTCGGCACCAGTGATGATGATGAGGATGATGAGTAATGATGAGTCATTGCTCGATTTCAAACTTTAGTCACTTTATTTTTTAGACTTCTGGCTTTTAATTTGCTTTTATTTAGACTTTTGAGATTGCAGTTTCGATGTGTCATGTGTTTGGAGTTTGATCTTTATTGCTTGCTTAGTATCTTTAGACTGTTATTAGCTATCACGATATTATCTCGCTTTGCTCATTTATCTATACTTGAACATTTTAGTTTTTATGTCAAATTTCTAGTAGTTAATATAATGATGATGTTACTAATCAATGATTTTCTATTGTTGAGAATTTTTATATTAGAGGCTTGAAAGTTGAAGGAATGGGACAAATAACAGTCTTTTTCATAAACAGGTACGTTTTTTATTCTTTGTAATTATAGTACTTTGTTAATATTATGCAATTGTCACTCATCTATTTCATTCTTAGGCCTCAAATATGCATTTGTAGAATTTTTAGATTTTTTATAATTTTCTTATTTTTTAGAATATTTAAACATATTTATATTTGACCGCTATTTGACTATGCATTATTTGTCGCTATTTTGCTGCAATAGCCCCAAATAGCCTTAGTGGTACCCCCCCCCCCGTGATGCGACGCTATCTGCTATCAGCAACCTTGACCACAGCAGGGTCCTTGCTCCTGTGTACCTCCGCCATCTAGAGTATGACCTTCATTTTTCGCTCCACCCTTTTCTCAGCTGGGTCTTTGGAGCCTTGGGAGTCTCGCCCTCTCATATCAAACCAAACTCTATTGCCAAGTTGGTGGGGTTCGTGCAATGTTACAGAAGGCGTTAGGCTAACTAGGCGTTCGAGCCTAGGCCTAGCGGGTAGGTGTTTGCCTATATTTTAATTTATATACTTATAATAATTCACAAAAATATGTATTAAGTTCATATAAAATCGCAAAAGAACATAAATAATAAGCTTAGATCCATAACCAACCATGCATAAATACTAAATAGTCAAATTAGTAACCAAATACTAAGAAACATCACCATGTCCAACATAACAAGTCATCACAATAGTAAATAATATAGCAAACTCAAAAGTCTAATAATGCTCAAGAAGGAAAAAACACTAATAGTCTAAATGTCTAGGACGGGATAATCATATAATCTAATGAAATAATCGCCTATCATCATCATCATGGAAATCCTTCCCCGCATGATTGCTCTCCTCCGAGTTCATGTCCATGAAGTCCTCATTCACGTCCATGACATCATCGTTGGAGGCAAGAGACGCTTCTTCACTAGCAATGATCGAAGGTTCTGTAGCTCTTGCTACTCTTTCACTCCTTTGGCTCGCCGCAACCTCAACCGCTCGAGATACATTCTCCACCAACCCCCAACTAACACACGAACCGAGATAAGTCTCTTCCTTATCATCAGAGGGGACTCCATCTAGGATCCATGCATGTGCTTGGCATTGAACTTCACAAACACAAGATCCTCTAACCTCTTCGACTCCAATCGATCTCTTCTTCGTGTGAATCTTTAAGGAGAAAAGAACAAATTAGTAAAGTCATAAATGGATAAGTAATAGATGGATCACTTCATCTTATTAATTTTAGATATTTATGTAATTTACCCCCTCAAATGTGCTCTAGTTCCTCTTGCATCCGAAAGAACTGCTAGTGCGATTAAGAACCTTCATCGCCAAGTTTTGTAGAAAGAGACAATCACTGCCATACATATACCACCAACTAGCTGCAAACACATTGTCTCAATTGAATTCACCAGTGCAAAAAATAACTTATGATTGATAATTTGTATATTCAATTTATAAACTAAATTTACCTGGTTTGAAGTCCACTTTCTGCCTAGATTTCACTGCCAAACTTCTACTAAATGAGCCCTTACCCTCTCTGTACTTCTCCATGAATTCCTTAGTAACCTCAGCTTGGTGTTCTTCATTGGGATAGAGCAGCTCCACCACATCTAGAAACCCCTCCTTCCCCTCCCTAGAGTTCTTAGCAACATCATCGCAAAAGAAGTAGTAAGGGTTAAGGACATAAGCTGCCATATGCAAGGGTGTATATAATCGATCCTCAGACTTGAAATGTATAATATCAATCACCGACTTGCATAGGCTCTCCTGTTTCTTCAAAACAAGCTCGATCTCCTCCTTTGTGTCTTCAAGCATCCCCACGACAAATCCCATTGAGGGTCTATAGTCGCTACCCTCAACATGCGAAAAAGAGGAGCATAGATCTTCAATAACTTGTTAACAGATTGCCACCAACTCTCACACAGGACAATGGCCTCCACTTTTCTACCCCTTATGGTCTTGGAATGCTTGATTTTCCTCCACTCTTCATCAGAAAACATGAGTCTTAGCTTCAGCTTTTTCTCATGAAAACTCTGCAGGGTCAAGAATGCAGTGGCGAAGCTAGTGACTCCAGGTCTAACAATCTCCCTCATCTCACACATGCGGCGCATCATGTTCAAGATCTTGTGGTGGCTGTAGATGAAGACGGTAAGGGCCTTCACTTTTCCAATAGTTGCTTTGAAGGTTGGTAACCTCCCAATGCCCTCAAGCATTAGGTCAATAGTATGAGTTGCACAACTGGTCTAAAAGATACACTGCCTCTTCTCGTTCAATTTCTGCTTCGCCGCCATATTTGCAAAAGCATTATTTATGATAGCATGGATGACCTTCTGTGTCCCAATCTCCTCAATGCATGCATCCACCCACTCAAAAATGTATTCCCCCGTGTGCGAGTCCCCGAAGCACTTGATCGACTTCTAGAAAGTTGTGACTAGCCTGCTGTGGATGCACAGTTTCATGATTGACCGTATCTTCCTATCTGACCAATCATCTATCATGATAGAACAACAAATCTTTCCCCACTCCTCCTCAAGCTCCTTCAATAGGTCCCTAGTCTCATTCACAGCACCCCTCAACAACGGCTCCCTGAACATATACATGCTAGGTGGTCAGTAGGTACGTCCATAATCCCCAATAGCACTGCACCTCTGCATAAAGGAGTCAGTAAATAGGGCGTGAAAAGGAATGCTATTCTCATATGCCTATCTAGCAACATGCTTGTGGACCCAATACCTCTTCTCCTTCGTATAAGCTTCCTTCACTCCAGGTTGAATCATCTGTCCCTTCAGTCTCTTTGCTAGCTCAGGATCACTAGCAGTATAAGCATTCATTGGCCCAACGGTAGACTCTCTAGACCTCTTTAAAGATCTGTGTGTTGTATGTGTAGAAGAGACAATTTCCTCTCCTTCAATAGACGTTGGATCCAGCTTGTCGAACTGTGCTTCATCTTGCAACTCCATGATATGCATCACCTTCAGTTTCCTCCTCCTAGAATTAGCATCCATAGCTTCCTGGACCTTCTTACTATCAACAGCTGAAATCTTAGAGCAGTTTATGCAACGGTTTCATCTTGTGCGAGCACAATTTACATTGCACCAAGCACAACTCAGTTAGATCCGGAAGAAACCCAAACTCCCAACCGATATCTCCCGAGTTTCTTTTATCTTTCACAGGGGCTTTCACGGGAATAGAGGTGGAACCCGCAGATTCCTTAGGAGGAATATCCGACATTCTACATCACAACAATTCAACAAACAAATCATTCATAGATCAAATCATCAAATCATGACAAATAGAAGATTCAAATAAATCACATAACTTGACCTATTAAGTATTAACATCTATTTAGTCTTCTCTTCTATAAGACTATATGTAAAATTGAGAAAGATGTTAATCTCAATTACTAATTAAATAGATTAACTAAAATTAACTAAATTGAATAGTGAATAAATTAACTAAAATTGAACAAGATTAAACTAAAATTAAATAAAATTAATGAAAATTAAACAAGCTTTAACTAAAACTGAACAATATTAAACTAGAATTAACTAAAATTAACTAAAACTAGAATTAACTACAATTAACTAAAATTAACTAATTAAACTAATAAATTAAACTAAAATAACTAAAATGAACTAATTAAACTAAAATGAACTAATTAACTAAAATTAACTAAAATTTAACAGGATTAAAATAAAATTAACTACAATTAACTAAAAACTAACTTAATTAAACTAATTAATTAAATAAATTGAACAAAATAAACTATTTAAATATAAAAAATAGTTAATAAGTGAAATTTTGGTCTAAAATAGTAAATAATTTAAAAAAAGTTTAAAAATTAAAAAGTTTAAAATTTTACCTGAGGGCCGGCGATAGAAGGAACGACGACGGCATGAGATCGTCCGACGGTGGCAGTGGGAGAGGACTGGCGAGAGAGGCTCTAGCTGCGGCGAGAGAGGGCATGATGGCGATAGGAGAGGGACAATGGGAGAGATTTCAAAGAGAGAGAGAGTGAGACTGTGTGAGAGAGAGGGTGAGACTATAATAGAGAGAGGTACAATGGGAGAGATTTCAAAGAGAGAGAGTGAGACTGTGAGAGAGAGGGTGAGTCTGTAATAGAGAGAGACAGACAGAGAGAGAGAGAGAGAGAGAGAGAGAGAGGGGGAGAGAGAGTAAGAGTGACTGTTAGGGTTTGTTTTTGGATACGGGTAGCGGGTTCAGGTAATGGGTTCGGGTTTTGGTTTTTAAATTTTTTTCTTCAAAAAGTTAGGCGGCCTGCTTAGCTTAAGCGGGCTGCCTAGCCCTGGGTTCAAGTAATGGGTTTGGGTTTTGAGTTTTAATTTTTTTTCTTCAAAAAGTAATGCGGCGTGCTTAGCTTAAGTGGGTTCAGGTAATGGGTGCCTAGGCATCACCTAGGTAGAGCGACCACCTAGTTTGGTCGCTTTGGCCAAAACTGGGCAGCCGCAGCTCCGCCTACGCCTAGGCGGATGCTTAGGCATCTGCCTAGGATGCTTTTTATAACACTAGGTCCGTGGTGATCTGTCACCGGGTTGGAGTCAACCCGACTCTTCACATGCTCGGCCACCTTATCAGTGTCAAAACTGGGAAGAAGGATGTGCACTATTATTTTTAGAACCTTGGCGGCTTCAAAGTTATCTCGAACGGTCCTGAGTTAAATAAAGATTGGAAGGAGAAGTTCTTCTTGGTTATTTGAGCCGACCTCGTTCTATCTTGCTCGACTTGGCTCGAGATAAAAAAAGACATTCTGAGGCGAGGCTTCCTCACTGCCGAGGACAAGGTGGGGCTTGAGAAGGTTCGGGCCTATACTGGGTCTCGAAGGATCAAGAACTTGCTCAACCCTACGGTGCTTAGGGTGGTCAGCATCTCTAGAGACTTGGCAAGCCATGATGACAATGTTCGGGCGGCGGTCTTCACTTTGTCACTGAAGGAGCTAGATGAGACTCAACCGAGATCCGCGGCCAGGCCTCAGAAGAGTCTGAGGTCCGAATTGGACCCATCTGAGGCTGCAGAGGTGGCAACAAATGCTGCTGAGATAGCAGCTCGATTAGCTGGGTTAGGGGCTACTACTGTTCAGGCTGAAAGGTCTAAGAAGAGGAGGCGGCTGCGAAGAGCAAGTGGCTAAGGTCCTTCTAGGATTACTGAGTTGACTCAAGTTAGGGAGGGGACGCAGCTGAGGTGGCCGTTTCCATCCCTGATCAAGAAGCTGAGGAAGGCAAAAACCTCGCTACTCCTCTCCCTAAGGCCATGCCTAGGGACCAGATTGATATCGTCATCTTAGATAAGGAATCCCTCGCTTGGATTCAGGGGGGTGAAATGGTGGTGTTTGTGCCTGCTGAGCCCCAAACTCAAGCTGAGGAGGAAATGCCTGGGTCTCCTCCAGTTGGGTCAGTTCATCAAGAGGGCAAGGAGTCGGCCGTCGAGGAGCCTGCTACTAAAGAGACTGCTATCAAAGATTTGACAGCTGAGGTATATGTTGCTCATAAGGGCGGCATTGGGTGGCCCTTTGTCCACAGTGTTAATGATGTGCCGAGAGCCAACTGGGAGAGGCTGAGGCGGTTTAGATTGGGTCACCAGCCATTGGCCCCAGGTATGAGAAGGATCCAATTGAGGAGAATTTGTTTGTCCCTGCGCTAGGGCATGATGGAAGAGCGTCAGTTCTGGAGTCGCGATTTCTTTAGGCTAGGGCAGTGGAGCAATTCTGTCTGCCCAGGGATGGCAAAATCTTAGCGGACATGCCTAACCATGGTCTTAACCAAGCCCTGAGGAGTTATCTACTCCGGGGGACCTTGGTAGAATAGGAGCTCTTCGGGCACTTCGAACATGTCTGAGAGGTCTATTTTAGGCTTCAAGAGAAGCTGGAGACTGAGAAGATCGCTCAAGAGGCCGCTGAGGAATGGTGGCCATCCAAGAGAAGGGGCTGTAGGCTGGGAGGATGAATGATGACAAGTGGCAGCGAGAGATGGACACAAGGGAGGAGATGCTGAAGGAGCTGAAAGTTCATAGCAAGAAGAAGTGGGCAACGATCGAGAGGCTCAAGGAGGGCCTCGGTCATCTCGAGCATGCAATCAATGAGCGGGATGAGAGGGTAAAGCTCTTGGAGGACGAGGTGGTGATCGAGAGGTGAGAGAGTGGCGTTGCTTCTGAGCGGGCTCAGCTGGCTCGCCAAGTCTCGGATTGTCTCCAGGATCAGCTAAAGGAGGAGGTGGAGGCTCATGAAAAACTTCAGAAGGAGGTGGCCTGAGCAGCACCGGAGGCTGAGAGACTACGAGAGTCGTCTTTTGCCGAAGTTCAAGCATTGAAGGGTCTCCTTGATCATCTTGAGTCCAAGGTTCACAGAGTGGAGGTTGTGTAGAAATACTGCAACATCACCCTTGGAAATGTTGAAGTGGCCTTGGCCTGCAAGGCCGGCTTCGACTACTTCAAGAATCAGCTCCATCCAGACCTTAAGCTGGATCTAGATTGGTTCCATTATTCTCCTCAGGTTGCCAATTGTCTTGATGCTCTTAAGGAGATATAGAGGCTAGAGGAGGCAGACTGGTCTTGGATACTGATAATGGGGATGATGAGGGTGAAGAGTCGGGTGGCGGCTCTGACCGAGATACCTCCACCAATTAGATTGAAGATGATGAGGAGGCCGAGTCCAAGCTGTAGTCGACTCCTCAGCCAACTCCTACCACCACTGATCCTCGTACTGTTACCCCTACTTCAACTGCTCCTCGACATCTGCCTTTTGCTTTTGGGCCTAAGGCTGCATCTGCTCCGGGTCAGGCCCCATGAGAGTTCCCTGTAGTTGTTCTTTTCTTTATGGTGTAATATTGATGTAAATATTGATGTAAATATTCTGATCAATAAAAGTTACATCTTAGTCTTCTCATTCTGAGTGCCTTCTTTGTCTACATTTGTGTTTATCTACAGTTTACCTCGTTTTGAGCTTTGTAACTAAGACTAGTTAGCTTCATGCCTAGGTTTTATTCCAAGGGGATACAAGGTTGTGTTGAAGTCGACCATGTTGATGACATCCCTTGGTTTTGCCCAGAAAAGGTACCAAGGTCTTTCGAGTCAAAGTCGACCGAGTTGATGACATACCTTGATTTTACCCCGAAAAGGTACCAAGGTCTTTCGAGTCAGAGTGGACCGAGTTGATGACGTGCCTTGATTTTACCCTGAAAAGGTACCCAGGTCTATTGAGTCGGAGTTAATCGAGTTGATGACATGCCTTGGTTTTACCCTAAAAAGGTACCAAGGTCTTTCGAGTCAGACCTCGAGCATCTGCGAGGTCTATTAAGCACTACAAAAGTATAGCATAATAGAATTTATAGAAGAATATTTATATTTATACGGGGGTCTTACAGTTGAAATTACTGTAATATTTCTTAAGATGTTCTATGTTCCAGGGGTGTTGTAAGACTCTTCCATCTGTGCTTCAAAATCGATAAGTGTCGGGATACACTTCTTCAATGACTGTATATGGTCCTTCCCAGTTAGTAGCCAATTTGCCGCGGCTGGTGTCTCTGTTGAGGATTGCTCTTCGAAGGACGAGATTGCCAATGCTGAATCTTCAGGGTCGGACCTTACTGTTATAGTGTCGAGCAATGCATTGTTGATTGATGACTTGGGTCCTGAGGGATTTTTCCCGAACTTCATCCACGAGGTCAAGTCCGACTCGAAGCCATATCGAATTTAAGTCTTCGTCAAAGTGCTGCAAGTGGCTGGTAGGCATGCCGACTTCTACTTGGACGACTGCTTCAGCTCCATATTCTAATTTGAATGGAGCCTTCCCTGTGGAATTTTTATGGGTGCTGTAGTAAGACCATAGAATTCCAGGTAATACTTCGACCCAGTTTCCAACTGCCTCGTCTACCTTCTTCTTCAAGGCCTGGAGTAAGCATTTGTTGGCAGCTCCTGCAAGCCCATTGCATTTTGGGTGTGCTATTGAGGTGAATTTGAGCTTGATCTTCCATCCTTCACAAAAACTTTGGAAGCCTCTACTGTCAAACTGGATACCGTTGTCAGTGACAATTGACATGGGGACTCCAAATTGACAGACGATGGATTTGCACACAAAATTGGTAGTGTTGCACTCGCCTATCTTGGCCAATTGTTCAGCTTCTATCCATTTTGTGAAGTAATCAATGGCAACAATCAAGAACTTTCACTTCCCTCAAGCAATTGGGAGAGGTCCTAACAAGTCCAATCCCCATTGAGCAAAGGAAATCGGGCTTATGAGGGAAGTGAGCTCGGTGGCTGAAGCTCATGGCACGTTCAAGAAGAACTAGCATGTCTTGCATCTGGAAACGAGTCTTTTGGACTCGGCTAGAATGGTAGGCCAATAATAACCTTGACAGATCACGTTTTGAGCAAGAGTTCTAACCCCTAGGTGGTTCCCACAAGTTCCCTCATGGATCTCTCTCAAAACATAACTAGCTTCTACCGGTGAGAGACATCAAAGATAGGGCCCCATACTACTGCTAGAGTATGACATACGATAACGCTGGTTATTGAACATAAGGTATCTTTGAGCATTCCTCTCTAAACTCCTTGCTTCAATAGCATTCTCAGGCAAGGTCCCCTATGTTAGGTATTGGATTAGTGGATCCATCTAACAAAGTTCTGCAAAGGTCTTGGCCTGAATGACTGAGTCTGATGAGGCTTCCATGATAATAGGGTTCTTGAGGGTGTCTGTTTATACAGGTCCTGAACTACTCCCTGAACTGGACAACCCGAGCTTGGATAAGGCGTCTGCCCGAGTGTTGAGGGCGTGGGGGATTTGGGCCATCCTGTAGTCCTTGAAGTTGCTCAAATGTTCTTTGACTGCATTCAGGCATAAAACCATTCTCAAATCAGCCTTGACTGCCAAAGCAGCTCAAAGTCCTGCTAGAAGTGCTTCATATTCGGCCTCGTTGTTCGAGGCTAAGAATTCAAAAGTGATGGAGTGCTCGTGAGTGGATCCATCAGGGCCACGTAGGACTATTCCAGCACCACTACCTCCTTCTCCTGAGGATCCATCCACCTTTAGCAACCACCATAAGGCAAACTCGGGCAGGTCATGCTGGGGAGTATTGCGCTTCTGAGAAGCAGGCGTCTTAGCCGTCTTGGACGTCGAAGGCACAGGTAGAGGGGCTTGTACGAGTGGAGACAGCTCACCGCCCACTGTGGTCGACTCTATCAAGAAGTCAGCCAAGGCTTGAGCCTTTATGGTTGTTCGGGGCTCGAATTGCACATCATGTTCACTAAGCTCGACGGATCAGTTAATCATCCTCCATGAAGTGGTTGGACTGCCAAGTGCCTTCTTCAAAGGGAAATTTGTCCGCACTGTGATGGTATGAGCCTGAAAGTAGGGGTAAAGCCTCCTAGCTATAATTATGAGAGTGAAGGAGGCCTTCTCGATGAGAGTATAGTTGCTTTTAGCCGTGTTCAAGATCCAACAGACATAGTATACTGGTCTCTATGCATTGTTTTCCTCTTGGATCATGGCAGAGCTAACAGCTTCTGAGGAGATGGCCTAATTGAGATACAAGGTCTCTCCTTCTTTCGGTCAGCTCAACAATGGCTTAGTGCTCAAATATCTTTTGAGATCATTAAAAGCTCTACTGCACTCAGCCGTCCAACTAGTACCTTCCTTCGGCTCCTTGCTTCCTTCTAATGTTTTGAAGAATGGGAGACTTCTCCCTGTAGATTTAGAAAGGAAGCGCCCCAACACCGCTATATTGCCATTAAGTCTCTGCACACCCTTCAACGTGCAGGGTTTAGGCAACTATTCTATGGCGGCTATTTTCTCAGGATTGATCTCAATGCCTCGCTGAGTAATCATGAACCTAAGAAACTTGCCAGATTGCACCCCAAAGGCACACTTGGCCGGGTTAAGCTTCATGCAGTAGTGTTGGAGGATAGAGAAGGTCTCTTCAGATCCCTCACGTAAGACGATGTCTGCTTCAACTTCACGAGGATGTCATCTACGTAAGCTTCCACATTACTGCCGATCTGGTATTTGAAGATCTTGTTGATCAACTTCTAATAGGTGGCCCACGCATTCTTAAGATCAAAAGGCTTCACTTTGTAATAGTAGGTTCCTTGGTCTATGACAAATGACGTCTTTTCTTGGTCATGCTCCGCCATAAGGATCTGGTTGTATCCATAGAAGGCATCCATAAAACTGAGTAGTTCATGACCTGTGCTCCTATCCACCAGTTGGTCGATCCTCAGGAGGGGGTAGCTGTCCTTCGGGCAAGCTTTGTTCAAATATTTGAAGTCAACAGACATCCTCCACTTGCTAAGGGATTTCTTAACTAGCACCACATGGGATAACCACTCCAAGTACCTCACTTCCCTGATGAAGCTGGCTCTGAGCAGTCGGTCGACTTCATCCGCGATCGGCTTCTACCTCTCTGGGCTGAGATGTCTCTTCTTCTGTAGGGCCGGCTTGCTGTGCCGATCGGCCGAGAGCTTGTGGCCCGCAACTTCTGGGGGTATGCCTGACATGTCTTTAGGCCCCCAAGCAAATACATCAGCATTCTTGCATAAGAATGTGATCACAGCTCATTGCTGAGGTTCGACGAGGTTAGACCCGATCTTGACCTTTTTCAAGCCATCTAGGTTGATCGGCACTTCTTGAAGTTCTTCTACGGGAGTCGTCCGCTCCCTCTCTAACTTTTTCTCAATTGCTAGGGTCTCCTGCACCCCTTTTCCATTCATCGAGAGTAGATAACAGGATCTGGCCCCTCATTGGTTGGTCTTGATGATCCACACTCCCTCAGGGGTTGGGAACTTTACCATCTAGTGGTAAGTTGATGGAACCACCTGCAGGCTATTCTGGAAAGTTCTCCTGAGAATAAGTTGTAGGTGGACTTGATTTAATTCACCAAAAATTGAATCTGGATAGTGGATTGGTGAGGGTATTCACCAACCATTAGGAGGAGTGTGGTCATCCCTTCTGGTATAAACGAATGTCCTGTGAATTTGATGATGGGACCTAGGCAAGGATGGAGCTTGGACTTATTGATGCCCATCTGATTGAAGGCCTTAGGAACAAGATATCAGTGGAGCTCCCTGTGTCGACCAAGATCCTCTTAACTCGGAAACCATCAATATCAGTTGATATGATGAGAGGGTCATTGTGGGGTGTCTCGATGCCTTTTAAATCAGCATTACTAAAAGAGATGGGTTGATCTGTCCTTGGCCTCTTATCACACATGTTGACGTCCAACGCTCGTCTAGCATATCTCTTTCGAGTGTTGTTAGACATTCCTCCAGTGGCTGACCACCGCTAATGGTGTTGATGATGCCTCGACTACTGGTCTCTATCGGCTATTTGTCCGGCCGCAGCTAGGGCTGAGGCGATCTAGAGTAGGACCTCCTGTTGGATCTCTCGGGAGTGATATCTCTCTTGTCCCACTGAGAGATGAGTGTTTTCAAGTAACCCCTCTGAATCAGGTCCTCAATATCTCTTTGGAGGACTCGGCAGTCATCGGTGTCATGATCGTGATTCTATGGTACTGGCAGTACTGGTTTGGGTCTCAGCTCTGAGGATCCGACTTCTGCAGAGAGGAGTGGAGTTTAAGTACCCCACCTTCTGGACCATGTAGAGGGCTTGTGACAATGTAGTGTTGAGGGAAGTGAGGGCCGGCCTCTTGGCTGCCTCTCTCCTCTGGTCCCTCTTGTCAACCCTGCTTAGCCTGGAGTTCGTTCTGGTTGGATCATTTGCCACCTCTTCCTTTGGAGAGGGGTCAGCCTCTACTGTCAATGCTGTTGTTGCTGCTTCTGCTACCTTGGCTACCTTCTTATAGGCTCGGGTGTCTTCCACATCTATATACCTGTGTGCCTTGGCCATCAACTGCTCATAGCTGGTGACTTATTTCTTGATGAGATAGTCAGCCAATTCATTGCTCTCTAGCCCAGCTGCCATCGCGGCCATAGGAGACCATATTGCTAGGGTCGTCGAACTCTAGCCTCTTGGCTTGGAGCCTCTTGAAGTAGTCCCTAAGGCTTTCTCCAGGTTCCCGCCTTATTCGCAGCAAGACGTGGGAGGATAGCTTTTGCTTGGTGTCAGCTAAGAAGTGATGTACAAAGTTTTGGCTGAGCTGCTCGAAGCTATTGATGGACTTCTTGTCCAATGAGTTCCACCACAACTTGGTGCTTCCCGTCAAGGTGCTTGGGAAGGATATGTAGATGATTGCCTCTAACACTTGTAGCATGGTCATCATGTCGTAGAAATTCTATGCATGCTCCGCTGGATCTCCCTAACCTTTATACTTCTCAATATGGGGCATCTTAAATTTGTCACAGGGTGTTCATGATCAAATCGGAGAGGGGAGTGTTCCCCCCGATGGTCTCGGCGACTGGGTTGAAGGTTCAATAGTAACTAGAGACAAGATTAGTCGCCGAAGGGCCTAGAGCAGCATGAGGATGCTGGGGGCCATGTGATGCCGTCCGTGCAGCATTCTCCGACCATCATGACCGAAGCTGGGGCTTTCCCCTATTGCTTCTACAGATGGCGGAGGTTACTGAGGAGGAATTGTGAAGTGAGTCTGCTGGCGGGGTGAGGGAGATATGTGCTCAGCGTAGTCCTCTGGAGCTTGCTTTCCGGCTTGAGCGGCGTGCCCTAGAGGAGAAGGGATGCATGGCTGACCTGCTAGAGGTGGGGGAGGAGTGAATGATGGAGCGGGTTGTTGGGGAGAAATTTGGCTGAGAAGCTCAATGGTGAAGGCGGTGAACTGCTACTGGAGAGATTGAGAAATCCTCTAAGTGGATTCTTCCAATTGGGCCTGAGTGACATAGCCCGTATACGGCTCTTCAGGGAACGGGTTGAAGGATCAGCCCGGGTGATCAGAACCATACATCTTGTTCTTGATGCCAGTTATCTAATAGTGATTCTGTTTGTGGATTATGAGGGGTGTTAGGGTTCTTAAATTTCTTTAGACGACTTGTTCTTGAGCCGATGGGCTCATCCTATACATAAAGAATATGTAAGAGGTTGGAATTAGGATCTCCGGTGGTTCCTCCGACGGTCTAGTTAGGATCTCCGGTAGGTTTTTAGAGTTTTCTAAGGTAGAATTCGCTTACCGCCCAGCAGCAGGCAACACCTTCCGTTTATAGTAGACCCTTAGGGGTAGATAAGTAACTTCGGCTGAGTCCGAGTGGGGGGCTTAGTTAGCATCTGCTTTACAGGTGTCGGCCGTAGAGGGGGGTGATCCATCCCTGTGTTTAATGCAATGGTGAAGGGGGAAGCATGATGCTGACAAGGTCCGATGAGTCATAAAGATTTTTGGGGCTGGAGCCATGATGACTCTGTTCATGCATTCAATGTGATAACAATCTACTGTTTGGCGGGGGGCCCGAGGATGCACTATTCTGACTCGCCTAATTAGGGGCCAAGAAGTAATGCCTTTTGAGTCAGCCTCACAAGTTGTTGGCCAACAAGGGTGTCGGCTGCCAAAGGGGCATGGGGTCGACACGAATGGTAGGCCAAGTAAGGGTGCTCGTCTCGATCTTGCGAGTAAATCGACAAGTACCACCTTTCTAATCGACCTTGCAAGGTGTCTA
The DNA here is from genome assembly GCA_037177215.1 of Asparagus racemosus. Lineage (NCBI taxonomy): Eukaryota > Viridiplantae > Streptophyta > Magnoliopsida > Asparagales > Asparagaceae > Asparagus > Asparagus racemosus. Next base: position 31,358 of record JBAKGM010061025.1, read on the forward strand.
TTCGCTCTGGGATCTGCTTGGAAGAGTAGTGCTTATGCTACTTGAGTCGTCCCTGCTTATGGTGAGACTGAACTGAAGATTATTAATCAGGGGACACGTGTCGACTCTAAAGAGAGGATTAACACTTAGGTTATCTGTAGGTGTAACAACTAAATAATATCAACATTAGTAATTAAAAACAATAAATAATGTGACCTATAAAATATAGTTAGTTAAATACTTTCTTATTATAAAGTGATTAATATTATTACTTAATTAGTTAATTCATTAATGAAGTTCTTAATAACTATTATTTTATTAATATGAAATCAATTAATCTCAATATTAATAACTAATAATCACAAATAATATAATATACAAAAAATATTAAAATAAAATATATTTACTATTACAAGTAACTAATTTTTAATTAATTTGTTAATTGCCTTATTCATAATGATATTTTATTAAGATGCAATTAATTTATTAATCATAATAATACTAATTAATAATCACAAATAATATAATACATAAAAATATTTTAATAAAATATATTTTTTATATTGATATAACTAATTTTTAGTTAATTATTTATTTTTTTACTAATAATATTATTATTAATATGAAAGTAGTTAATTAATCTCAATAAGGATTAATAATGACAAATAATGTAATATATAAAAATATTTTAATCAACTATATTTCCTATTATGAGATGCTTAATTTTTAATTAATTTTATTTATAATAATATTTCATTAATATAAAATTAATTAATTATTTTATTAATTAATAATCATAATTAATTTGAAAATAATTAATTTTTAATTAATTAATAAATTAAATAATATTAATCATCTGACTAAAATAAAATGAATTAATTTTTCATAATATGGAGTTATAACAATATGTCATTTTTGGTCATTTGACATTTAACACAAGTTTATAAGTTATTGGTTTGCAAACCACATATTTACTTATATATTCTTATAAGTTAAGGAGTTTACCAACAAATTCCTTATGTTTTTTACATAATTATAAGGAGTTTTGAGAATAAGTAACAAGAAACTTATAAGGTTTCAAAAAATAAGTAGTAGCCAAACGTGCCCATAGTTTATTTCTTATTATTCAATGAAATGGCCCTGCCATTTGCAAGAAAAGAAACTAGAAGTCGATGCTTGCCCATCCAGATCGACAGCGTAGTCGATATCTGAATATCTCAGTACACGAGTTTCTATACTATTAAATGCATACATGACTATCGATTACACTCCTATAAGGGATTTCTTAGCATTAGTTTCTTCTTTGCTTTCACATTGGTACATTGTTATTATACTTAGAACGTGACTCTTATACTATAGCTAAAACATTATCTAATCTACTTTCATTTTTTTCAACCTTCTTTCTTCCAAATCTTTCTTTCCCTCGAGTACCTGTAACCGCTGACCTTTGGTAACGCTTGAGTTATCAGCTTGGAGTCCAAAAGGTCTCCTTGCTGTACCTAGTTAACAATTTGCTATTGATATTCGACGACTGGATCTCAAACTTCCATCAGGTTAATATAGGTGGACCTAACTATCCTAATCAACCATCCAGAAACCAAAACATAACATGGTCCAATAGGATTGAAGTACACACCAGAAAATTGTTTCAAGTCATAGTTAGGATCCTTTAATTTGTACATCTTGGGCTTAAGTACCCTCGGTTATGAAATATATAGATTGATCTACATAGATTAATTTTTCTAGTTTTGCATAGATAAAAGCTGTCTTGATGCCCATCTGGACTAATTCAAGATTCATTTGCGCTACAAGAGTCAATATAGAGCCAATTCTGACCATTAGGAAAAAGGTCCCTTTCTATAGTCCACACTACTACTTGGGTTACTTTCGCCGTCAATCGTGATCGCATCGCTTGAATGTCCCATCCTGCTTGACCTTGAAAACTCGTTTGTTTTTTGTGGTATTGTATTTACTTGGAAGATTCATCAAATCCCAGTCTTGATTCTTCCTCATGAACTCAAGCTCCCTATTTATTGTTGCCTTCCACTCTTTCACTATAGTCCCAGAAATAGTATCCTCACATAACTTGGGCTCCGCAACAATATGCGCTACTTCATGAAAATTCCTCCATCTAGGTACTAGTCCATGGAATGATTTCTGAGACTATTGAGATTTTATACATTGGCTCCAAGTCATCTAAAAGTATTTCTCTCCCTCTATCTCTAGCTAGTAGAGGAACCAATTCCACTTCTATTGCTAGCTCCATGACAGTATTCTCAATTTTGTATGAACCCAAATCCTAGCATATTTCTTCTTTGTACGAGAAATCCTCCCTGAAGAACCCAAATCCTAGTTTTCTTATAAATATCCTTTTTATTTTGGAATCCCAAACCTTTTGTCTTTTGAGATTCCTTTTGATAAGAAAGTAAAGTATTTAAATTTTCCTTGCCTTTATTAAATTTACTAACATTCATGTATATATCATCATACTTTGATTTAATTGAAGAAATATCTTTGTCTAAAATACTAATGCGAATCTTTAAATTATTGCATTCTGATTTTAGATACATATTTTGATTAGTCAAAGTATAATTTTCTCTAAG
>JBAKGM010061035.1:0-14997 GCA_037177215.1 Asparagus racemosus
GAGACATATTGGGGGTGGGGAGAGGGAGGGAGGGAGGAATAAATTTTTTATAAATATTTTGAATTTTAGAGGGCAAATCAGTAAACGTGAGAAATATGAGGGGCATATGTGCAAAACTCCATAGCTGGCGTCACTTTTTAGGTCATATCGATTAGTGGGTGTCACTTTATACGCTAAAGGAGTATTTTAGCCATTGAGAAAGAGAAAGAGAAGGCCCACCCATTTCAAACTTGTCCACGTTCAAACCAATACCTTTGATCTTAGCTACTCCACAAATCCTTGGCCCTTCTGCTGCCACCTGCAAAGTAACCAATAGAACAAAACTTTAGTGGGGTATCCATTTATACTTTGTAAATTGGAAACAATACCTTTTCACGTGTTTGCCTGAATATTCATCTTTCTCTTTTCTTTTCTTTTCCCCTTTTCATTTTGTATTCTATTAAAATACATGTGCATTTTATTTATCACTTAGCATGCTCAATGATGCAGGTGTGCAAAAATTATGTACTTTGCTATTTCTTTTCTATTAAAATACACTTGCGTGTCACTGTCACTAACTCAAAAATAGAGGGGTGGGGTTGGGTTTAATTAACCTAACCCTTAGCCAAAATTAAACCCAATCTCCGCTCCACTATTTTTGGGGTGAGTGACAGTGGCACTCGGGGTGAGCAAGTGTTGTTAGCAGTCTTCTAATTCATTATTGATGTAGAACGTACTGTAAATATATTTATGGAGAAACAGGACCGTCATAAGCCCAAACGCGGGCCCGGTCGAGGAAAATAACCAGCAACGAAGAACAGGTCATATCTCCCAAACCGTACATCGGAATTGGACGAATTATATATGAAAATTGCCTATTTTTCTGAGACGGAGTCAACCAAACCGGCCGTTGTTCGGTTTGCTGCCATCTGTTTTGCTAAATTCCCTCTGGATTGAGAGATATCAGGGTTTTTGTCCGGTTTTTACTATTTTAGGTAATGTTTTAGGAGTCTGTTTTGATTCGGAAGCAAATCTGGTTTGATTCCAAATTTGACCGACTTACTTCTCTAATCATAGGGAGTCCTTTAAGAAAAGTTTTTCTATTCCTATTTTTGGTAAAGTTCGGGTCATAGTAGGAGTCTATTTCTATTTTTGGTAAAGTTCGGGTTATAGTAGAAGTCTAGTTTGTTTTTCTATTTAAGAAGAGTCTTGTAAGCCCTAAAGGCATATTACTTTTATCAATAAAATTCCTCTTTAACATTTTCTTCGTGGATTCGAAGTTCCTTGTGGATTCAGAGATCGTTCTTTGTGGCTTCAGAGATTACCCCTTGGTGGATTCCGAGGTTTTCACTTCCACGCTGTGTCACTTAGTATTGCCGAATGAGAAATTTTCTTATTTATTTGATTATGTCATTATTTTACAAAGGAGGTGGTATTATCTTCTTATACTTGCATTTTTGACATTTGTCTATTGATTTCAAATAGGTGATTTGTAATATTTTCACTCACTCTTATCCTCTCATTGCCAACCAAAAAAGCAAGGCTATGCAACCTTCCCTTCCTGGATAACCTCCATTCAATTTCTTATCTTGTTTTTTTTCACAAAGTTGCGAATCATATACGCTTGGTGTGGCCTTCAAGCAAATGGGGTTTGATGTATACATTGCAAGTTTCCTTGTTCAACATCTTGAATAGAATTGAATGATGTAGTTGATGAATTCAAGACTAAAGTTATACCAAATTACTATTTTTTGTAGTTGTTAACAAATGTATGCACCTTCATTAATTACTATTCTCTATACCAAATTCCTGTTTTTTGTACTTGGTAACAAAATGCATGTTTTTTTTAATCTCCGAATGCGAAGCATGAAGTTGAAATGCAAGTAAAGTAACTCTGTATGATGTATTACTTTCTTAATGCATACTATGCTTGGGAAGTTTGGCTCAAAACAACTGAAAGATTAAAGTTAAAGAATATTATCGATATTTTAGCTATAGATTAGCTTACTAGATGTTGATCTTTCATTTTGTTGTCATTCAGGTCGTATGTTGCGTCAAATACATTGATAATTCAAATGGTTTACACGTGAGTGCAACACTACTTTGCTTCAAGGAAAAAAGCATAAATCTGTGGGATCAGAATTCTCTCTTGAAGAGGATAATACTTGCTTGGGTGAACTTGGTGACAGTAATTTGTATGGGAACACTGAATGTTGCTTATCACATAAATATGCTTTGCATGTTATTATAGTGTACCTTATCTTTACAGAAAGTTGACTTTGGCTTTACTGAAAGTTAGGAAACACGTAAATAGGTTCAAATTTTGGACTTTGATATTTTTTTTTTCTTTTTTATAAACTAAACTGTATGAGAATTGTGATTCTTAACGATGACTTTAATTTAAGATAAAAACTTTGGACTTTGATCTTTTTGTTGCAAGATTACCCCCTTCGAAAGCTCATGACGGTCAAATGAACTTACTCTTCATAATAAAGATTATAAATAATTGAAATAAAAAAGTAGGAAAAATTTAAATGATTACAACATGAGGCAATTGTCATTTATTCCTTAGGAAAAATTTTGTATCAACAAAAACCACATTTTGCCACGAAGTATTTCAATTTTTTTCTCGAATGCGGTCTTGTGTAATGTGCCAAGTTGACGAAGGAATATGCAATAGACCCTTGTGCCGAGCACGGACTCTGCTGATGGTTCACGTCCTAGAAATTTGACAAATACATGCCATTTGAAATTTTGAATCAAAACATGTGCTAATTCAGTGACTTGTGGTAAAATTAAATATTGATCAACATGCATCTAATATGAATTATGGATCATTCTCGATCAATCCCTCTACTCCCTTTGTCCTTTGAAAAAAAACCGAAAGAGCCTTTTTTGGTTTGAATTTTGTGTTAAGTGCAGATAGGTAACTTTTAGTATCGTTGTTTTCAACTGACGAACCTCTAACGACTTTGAAAGTTGCATTGTTTATAATGAGCAAAGTAATAAATTACGAAGAAAAAAAATCCACAGATTGCCTAACTTAGAATTTTTATGTATCTCAATGTTTCATAAATATAATAACAAAATTTGTACGTGAAATTTTAGTTGGCATTCAAATACTTCATATAATATGGTTTCTTAACATGCATCACGTGCAATGCACGTGTTGCATACTAGTTTGATAAATACGGATAGCAATTATCTACAAGAGCACGCTAGTTCAAACCAGCAGTATCATATATTATTTTTGTACCGCAATGTGGTTATGTTCTCTGAACCTAGTCTCAGAGTGACAGAGTAGGGGTGTTAATGGTTCAGAGACAGTTCAAATATATATGATGTTTATCACACTCTTATCCGTTCATCATTCATATGTATGGACACAAATACAAATATGTCTCGGTAAGAAAATTTTATATCCAAATCCACCAAATTCGATTATGTACGGATATACAAGTAGATGTATGTGGATACAAAATGGATATAAAAAAACCATATAATATTGAAAAGAATATAATTTATATGGTACAAGAGAGTTTATTTATATCTTTGTTATATCTAAAAAGCTTAGATTAGATCTCCTTTTTTTTGTGGAAAGAAGCTAACGGGATGTTATTCATTCGTGATTGTTTGTTATGACTAGGACAATTGTCTCAGAATCCAACATTCTTAGATTTGGGTTACTAGTTGAATTTTTAAATTAAAGCTCTGGACTTCAGGATAAGGTATTTGAACTTTTGGGTTAGATTTCTGGACTAAAGGATGGGTTCTTGGACTAAAGGATGGACTCACGGACTATTTGAATTAGAGTTGTCATATTAATTTGTATAAATAAATATGAAAATATCTGAATGAATTAATATTAAATATTTTTATTATTTATTATGTTAAAATTTTAACTATTATGTATATTTAATATATATGTATTAATACATTTCATATCTAACATTTAAATAAAAACTAAATGCATGCAATATAATATTAAATATTATATAATACACACATTGTTGATGTGCGTGATCAAACAGTCACTAACCTCGATGTGAGCTTAGTTTTTTTGAGAGCAAGGGCTCACCTTCTCTCCTAATGCCCACTGACGTTGCTCCGGTCAGGGGGTTCGTCAACGCAGGAGTTCCTGTGGAAGGGTTGGAGTTGGGATCTCCGGTGGTCCCTCCGACGGTCAAGTCAGTAGTGAGAAGAGAAAAATGTGTGGGGTGATTGACTGAGAACGAATCACTTACTTGTTCAATATTCTTACCGCTATTTATACCTAGGGTTCGGAGGGTATTCTTGTCTTTCAAGAGATAGCTGCTGAGTCAGACCCCTCCTCCATGTGTTGAGGGACTATTGGGCCGGCTCTTTTATGCGCCGGCCACAGTAGCATGTCTCTGTCACAGTAATATGCATTGACAGGTGTGTAATTGTGAACGGACCGAGAGTTGGCGTTGTCCATTCGCCATTAATGAGATGGGATTGGCGGTGTTTGCAGCAGTATGGGTCTGAGGTACCTTAAATACCGTGAGGGATGAAGGAGTAAAGGGGGTTGTCAGCACATTTAATGCGATAGTGATGGGTTGTTGGGTGTGGATTTCAGATAGTTGTCATCTAAGTGGGGGACCACAAGCGACAAGAGGGGGGAGTCAGGACCGAGTGGCCGACTTGAATTGCTCTTCTCAAGTCGCAGAGGGTATTTCGATCGAGTGGACAACCGTCACTGCCTCTCGCGTCATCCATGGGTCGCTAGGGCAAACGGTGGGTCGGATGGACGACCATCACCACCTTTCGCGTTGTCCATGGATGGCTACGACGATCGGTTGGCCGAACGGATGACCATCACCGCCTTTCGCGTCTCCCATGGGTAGCTACGATGAATGGTTGGCCGAATGGACAACCATCACCACCTTTCGCGTTGTCCATGGGTAGCTATGACGAACGGCTGGCCAAATGGACAACCATCACTGCCTTTTGCATGCCCATGGGTAGCAACGACGAACGGTTGGCCGAATGGACGACCATCACCGCCTTTCGTGTCACCCATGGGTAGCTACGATGAACGGTTGGCCGAATGGATGACCATCATCGTCTTTCGCGTCGCCTATGGGTAGCTACAATGTGGGTAGTGGGTGTAGGTCGTCTTATAATCCAGTTAGGGCAGCTCGTGCTGCCCTTAGTCGGTAGGCAGGTATGTTGATTTGCGTTGATACTCTCATTTTCCTTTTTGATCACTTATTAGTGGTTATGACCATAACAGTTGGCCTCTTTCGCTTGGATTTAGTTGGAGACAAGTTCGAGCAAAACAAGAAGGATCGTCCGGGGCCAGATGAGAGCGAAACATAAAAGAGACTAGAACATTCCTGCGATGGGACGTGACTGACGTTAGCATGCAGCTTCTAGGCCACTGGCGTTTCGCCTCCTGGGCCTGGTGGTGGGCCTTCTTAGATCGAATGAGATGGGCTCTCCATTTTTCGAGGCGACGCCTCGTGGCTTGAGCTCTAATCCTGACTGTTGATCGTGGATGAACGTGAGGCAGGTGGGGGCCTTTGTATAAATGTAGGGTATTGGTGACGAAAAGCTCTCACTTTCTCCTTCCTCAAAAAAGATTTCCGATGATCTTTTGGCGAGCGGGGCAAAGATTTCTAATGGACTTCGATCGCTAAGCTCAGCTTGACGAGCATCGTTCGAAGGTGACTCAAGCACAGATGCGCTTTCTCTATTCAAAGTTTGATATCCCAAGGGGATACAAGCTGAAAGCTCCGGCGAAGTCATCGCAGGTGTACTACCATGGGGACCAGTGGGCCCCCCTCTACATCAAACATTAGAGTGTGGACTCCAGTTACCGTTGCACCCATTTCTCCAAAAAGTATTCGAGGAGTTGAAAGTGTCTCCCATGCAGATGCAGCCGAATTCTATAGCCATATTGGTTGGCTTCATCGTCATCTGTCGTTGGTTGGGGCTTTGGCCCAAGTTGAGTGTGCTAAGTCATTTAGTCAGCCTGATCGTCCCCAAGACGACGCATTACCACCTCCAGATGTCCGGGGAGTTCAAGATTATCCTTGGGCTCCCAAAGTCGCACAAGGGGTGGAAGGATCGGTTTGTCTGGGTCTTTGGGGATGACGCTGGTCTTGGTTGCTCTACCTGGCCGGAGATAAGGAAAGAGGCTTTGGAGCTGAAGCCCTTGTCAGCGGTCGAGCAGCAAGAATTGGATCAGATCGTCCGATACACGGGGCCGCGTGACATGCAAGCTCTGCTCGACAATTCTGTCTCGCGCTTTCATGGGATTTCGTCAACCCTTGTGGGTTGGTCGGGTGAGGTGAGGGCTCACAACATAACCTTTTGCGAGAGGGTTAGTAGATTGGTCACTGCTGAGTCCCCACCAGACAAGGAGTCCTTAGAGGGCTCTGAGGAGGAGGCGGCCCTCCCTGAGAAATGTTAGCGACAAGAGCCAACCTAAGAGGAAATTCTGCTTTTGGGGGTTAGGGAAGAGGTCTTGGTCGGTCGCGAAGAGGCGGCCGGGTGTGTGGCTCCGCAGGGTGTTATCGCCCCTAGCGGCCGTCGCTTGAAGAAAGTCAGTCACAGTCCTCCTAGGTCGAGACGGTTGGGAATGGGTGGACCACCTCTTGTCGAGGTTGATTTGTCTGGCTCGGACCAAGAGAGCGACCATCACTCGGTACCTACTGAAGGTGAGGCCAACCGAGAGGATGTTGGTGTCTCCATGTCTGGGGCTGAGGCCCCGAGTTTGCCAAGTAGGCAGAGCATTGCTGGTGGGGTGCCTGAGAGCTGGTCGGCCGATGGTGCGAGCGGTTTCCAGGCGGTGCAACCCTATAGGCAGGGCAAGGAGCCAGTTAGGAATCAGGAGATGGGTCCCACCCAAGGGGGTGACCATCCCAGTACTATTTTGACAACGCTGATAGGGATTAGATCAGGGCAAGTAATGCGTTGATAGGGATGGTCTCTCTCTTCGATCATAACGAGGGAGAACCTGATGTAGGGCATCGGTTCAAGCCAGATGGACGCTTGGACGTTCGCTCATCTGTGCTCAGGTCGGGTTATTCCCAAGCGAAGGCAGTAGAGTAGTTCAATTTGCCAGAAGACAAAGAGATCTTGAAGACGATTCTCGACCTAGGTCTTCATGTGGTCCTGCGAAGCTACTTGACCAGGGGATGTCTAGTGGAGTGAGAGTTGTGCTGTCGGCTGGTCGAAGCCCATCGTGCCTATGAGGAGCTCAAAAAGAAGGTAGCTCCCGGGACAGGGGAGAGCAAAGAGCTCGACCAAGTCGTCAGGGAGCTCTCGCTTAAACAGGCTGAACTCGACGAATGGCGCCACGAGGCGATTGCTAAGGAGCAGGTGATTGCGGACGTGAAGGCGCTAAGCGACAAGAAGTCGGCCGAGATTGAGGAGCTTCGACGTCGGCTCCACATCGAGGGCAAGCGGCCTGAGTCGACCGACAAAGTTTACCGGGAGCGAGACTTGGCTGTAGCGCAGGTCGCGCTCGAGAAGTAGGTTGCTTAGCATGCCAGGACCCAGTGCTCAGAGGCAGAGGCCGCGAACAGACAACTTGAGGTGGAATGTGCTTAACTCAAAGAGTCTTTGAGCAAGGCCGAGGAAGGGATCAGGTCATTGGAGTTGAGCTGCCATGAATCTACCGTAGTGGAGAGGAATCGGCTCGCCATTATCGAGGAATTCTGCCGCAGTATTTTGGGCAAGGCCGAGGTCACCCTGGCCTGCAAGGCGAGCAACGACTTCATAATCAAGAAAATCCGAGCTGAGTTTAGGGATACTCCCGGCCGGCTTCAATATTCGCCAAGCATAGCCGACCATATAGAGGTCCTCTCGAAGTATGAAGAGGCCGAAGCCGGCTACGACCTGGGTGAGGGCGGAGGTGAAGAAGAAGATGGAGAGTCATCGAGCGACAATTCCTCGAGTGGGGCCAGTGCCAGTTGAGTAGACTTGGATTTTGAGAGCCCAACATTTGTATAGTTTGTAGGTTTGGACAGTTGTATTCTTTCAAGGGAATTGAATAAAATTTTTTTTGTTCATTCTACTTGTTCGCGCGGAAAAAAGTTGTAGACGTTTCCATTGAATCTGCAATTGAACTCGTTAAAAATTTATTTTTTACAATGATATTCAAGCAAGAATTCACCTTTTTCTAAGGCTTTACAATGAAAAACTTGAATTACAAAAAATACAACTTTAATTCCAATATGAACAAACGCGGGATCCGTTTATCGGATCCTCGCTTGCGTGGGTATCTTGGCCTGTGACGGGGACTTTATTCTGTCCGTGGACCACCGTGCAATCTCGATCTTTAATCAAGGATCTAGATGCTGGGTTTGTTGATCTAAGGGGTTTATTTCATGAAGGAAATAAACGCCTGACGGGGATCAGCTCACAAAGGAGATGATCGCCGGAGCGGGTGAGATCTACTAGGAGAAATCACACACTTTCCCTGAGCCTAAGATGTAGCTTAGACTTGAGGGTGTCCTGAGCCTAAGATGTAGCTTAGACTTGAAGGCAAGATTAGCACAAACCTGACCTGGATCTCGGCGGGTATGAGCTTGAATGACGACGATCTGATGTAGGCAGCACGATCTTCGCCGGTAGCAAAATTCTTGATCTTGCAGAGCTCCCGCACAAAGATCCAACCTTGCAGAAATTTTCCAACCTCCAGAACTATGCACCCCCTCTCTATTTATAGCATTCAGAGAGGGGGGGGTTTGTTGCTCGGCCACTTGACTGAGCACTTCGGCCCATGGCCGAAGCATTTCGGCCATGGCTGAAACGCTTCGACCATGTGGCCGAAATTCTTCGCACGGGTCCGTCGTTTCGCCATTTTTTCTGACTTTTTTCTAACTCTTCATCTGTTCTGACCCGTTTTCTGGTATTCTCGGTCTCATTTGATTATTTCATCGATTCTGGAATTAGATCGGCACAGCGTCGTCGCTTGAATTCGGTTAACTGTGCTTCGTCGACGTTCGAGTCTGATCGACTCGCCTCATTAATTCTCGCTGACTTGGAACTTCATCGTTAGATTTATTCCGCGATATGTCACTCCGTTGACTTTTATGCCTCGTCGACTTACTTCTTGTATTCGTCGACCCGCTTCATGCGTTTCGTGGCGTGATTGCGTCGTTAGCAGTTCTTGGTCGCGTCGATTGATAGTTCATCGGTTGCGAACCCACCTTCATGAGTCTGGTTTAGGTACAAATAAGCAATTTTCAACGCCTACACTACAGTCTTGTGACTTAGTGTTTTATGTTGTGTTTTGTGGCCTAGAGTAATTGATGGGTTGGACGACTTGACTTGAGCAAACGAGGTGACCTAATGTGGGGTTGTTGGCTTGGAGCTATGCCTCCCCGACTTGCTGTTAGCCTCTAGAGGGCTTGGGCTCCTGGCATCCATTAAGTTGGGAGGTCGACCAACCAGCGTTGGCCGACCATTGGACATATGGCGTATCCAATCTTCGAGGCGGGGGAATAGTTGGTGTCGCTGTAGACGATAGGGTGTGACGTCAGTGGTACTTTAGCCGCCAGAGGTGTTTCGAATTTTGAATGAAAAGACGTGGGCCTTAAAGGCGGTAGGTTTTTTGATTTTTATAAGGCGGTTGGGTGTGAGGGCCCATCTCAGCCGTTGGTCTTGGAAACTGAAACGCCGCTCATGAGTAGACACGTGGTTGCCCTAAATGCCTATATATGTCTCCTTTCCTTTGGGAGACTTTTTTCTCACGCTTTCTAGAAACCCACTATTCTTCTTTCTGCTTAAGTCTTTTCTAATTTTCTACCATGGCAGCTTCTGCCTCTGTTTCCATGGATAGGATGGCCAAGCTTAAATCTTAGGAGTCGAAAACTGAGGAGAGGGATCTGGAGGGGCTTCACGAGAAGTACAACTTCCTAGAGGAGTTTGTCGTTTCTTTGCCAGAGAAAGGCAGCTCCATTTTTTAGCACGGCGCTAACAAGCGTCCAATGTACAAGGCTCATTTGGACAATGGGCTACACCTCCCACTGCCGCCGTTCGTGAGAAGGCTATGTGAGCGACTGGGGGGTATCACCGGTGCAATTTGCTCCCAACGCCATTGCCACCATAATGACGTTTCTAGTGATTTTCCACCGCGTGAGGGTGGAGCCTACTCTCCAACTCTTTGGCAGTCTCGTGACGGTGAGGTCGTCCAAGAATGGCACCTTCTTCTTCTTTGGGTATGCGGGTCATCAGTTTGTTGAGATCCCAGACTCAAACAAGGACAGGAAGAATAAGTTCTTCTAGGTCTTCGGCGTCGACGCCATTCTAGAGTGTCGCTCTTGGCTGGAGATCAACAAGGATGGTCTAAATAACCTCCCTCTTTCCAGAGGCGAGAAGGTCGACTTGGAGAGGTTCCACCAACATGCGGGGTCTCGCAGAGGTCAGAACCTGTTCGACAACGCGTCGCTGAGAGTGACGGGGTTGTCGTTCGTCCATCCCACTAAGGCAGAGGTGGAAAGGGAGAAGGAGTTGCTGGAAGAAGCCTCGCCATAAGTCAGGGACGCCAAGAGTGGGGCGCCGGGCCCAGCCAAAGCTGTAGGGGGACTACTTCCCCAGAAGAGGGTGAGAGGTTCGATGCTGTCGGCAATGAAAGAACAGCAACTTGAAGCGGGGATCGACTGGTTGGCGGTTATGCTACAGGCGGAGGCTCCTCTTCCTTCGGCTAGCAAGCCGAAGAAGAAGAAGAAGAAGGTGGTTAAGGCGAAGTTGCTGACTCTAGAGGTGGCAGCCGAGAGAGTGGGCCCAGCCGAAGAGGTGGCCCCCGGCTAGGAAGAGGTCGTGGAGCTCAAGTCACTGGGGAGGAAGTTGTAGAGGGGTCATTTCTTGGTGGGGAATCACCCTCAGTGATTGTCGAGCTGGAAGCTCCCGCGACTGAGGAGGCTGGCCCAGCAAGCCGGGTCGCAAATGTCGCTCCTGTTGAACTAGGCAGGAGGGAGAGAGAGAAGCCTGCGGCCCCGGTAAGGTCGTCGTCAAGGTCGGCTCCAATGAGTCAGCTTGCTGGCTTGGGGATCGTGGTCCCCTTTGGCCACAAAACAACTGAAGTTGGCCGATGGAGGGAGATTTGAGCCCAGCTCATTGGCGACTTGGAGGAGGGGTATTCAGCCAGGGAAGAGCCCCTCCCTGAAGACAGGTTCGTCCCTAACCGTTTCCTCCACAAGGAGGATTCGGTGATCTTGTCGGGGTGGTCGCAGATCATTACTACTAAACAACTTTCCCTACCAAAGGACAAGGACCTTTTGCAGGAGACACCTTCAGTCGGCCTGTGACTAGCCTTGCTGAGTTATCAGACTTGGGGGCCATGGTGGGGGAGGAGTTCTATTGGCGTCTTAACGCTACATTGGACATAGCTGACAACTTGTCGTTTAGGCTCATCGTTGAGCAGGAGAGTCGAATTAAAGATGAAGAGAAAGCGGCCACCTTGAAAGCCGAGAGGGAAGGTGCCGACGCGAAATGGCATGCTGAGTTTGAGGCTAAGCAGTCCCTTATCGCTACCCTCCAAACTCGCAACGCCAAGCAGTCGGTGTCCCTAAGCAAACTAAGAGAGGAGGTCGCCCAGCTCAAGAAGACGGCCGAGGGGGCTGAGCGGGAGGTCACCGAGTGGAGGTCGCAGACTGAAAGTTTGAAGAAGCAGTTTGAGACCGAGAGGCTTGAGAAGCAATCAGTCCAAGAAGAGCTCCAATCCGAGCGGTCCGTGCTCCAAAGCTCAAGGGCCGAGTTGGATGCGCTAAAGGTGGCGCATCAGGAGGCCTTGGCTGACGTTAGCTCGATGAAGGCTCGCCTGGACCATGTGACGCCCGAGGAGGGTAAGAAAGAGGTGATTGAGGAATATAGGCATGGGCATTTTGGTATGGTCGAGTTGTCGCTGGCTGTCAAGGCCGGCTTCGACTACCTAAAGGCCCATATCCCCACGAGCGCTCTCTTAGCTACTCCCTTCATCTATCTTCCTCACGTCCAAGATTTCCTATCCGTTCTCGAGGACTTAGATAGGAGGGGAGTAGGTGTGCGACTCAGTGTCGAGGGGGAGGACGAGGAGGAGGATGAGGATGGCGAAGAGGGGGACGACGAAAAAGACGATGACGACGGCGGGGATGGAGAGGATGGTGACGGCGGTCAAGACTAGGCTCTCTTTTTCATTTTATTTTTATTATTTTTTTTATTTTTGGGGTTGACCCGACCTTTATATACTTGTAACATATTTCATTTATGAATAAAAGATAAAAGGGGATTTTAGTGTTTCTTGTCGAGTTTTGTTTTTTGTGCTCTCTTTCCTCCTTTTGCAATGACTACAACCCTGATTTTGGGTTTGGCTGTTACCCGCGAAGCAGGGGAAGGGTCGTATCTAACACAACGCGGTGAAGTGGCGGATCGGCCAACACTAATAGTTTGGTCGATCTAGTCGACCTTTCATTTGGTTAATAGTCAAGCTTAGGGGGGTTATGTCGGCCTTCCTCCTGTGCTGTCACGGGAGGTAGTATGCTGTTCCAATGCAGCTGTCACATAGATTTGACTTAGGTGTGGGGCCTCATTGGGAAGAACGAGGCGCTTTAAAGATTCCAAATGCAGCACTTCGCGTTTTTGCTTTTCGAGGAGGCGCTTTAGATTCCGCGCTTTGACTTTGCTCAATAAATATGGGGGGCCCTAGCACTTATGGGCTTGGCTATAAATAGGGGGGAACTTCCTTCATTCTTTCCATTGGAGAGTTGGTTTATTAGGACTTCGAACGTTAAGTGCCCGTGAACTTTATTGGGAGATGTTGGCGAAATGGTGGAAGCTTCCTCCGTGGGCCATCGTTTATAGGAGTCTCAAGCTAGGAGCGTCGATGGGAGACATCCTAATTTGTCGTCGAGGAGGAAAAATTATTCCCAAGGAAGGTATGTTTCTTTTGAGTACATGGGTTTCAAGCTACATCTGCGTGAAATTGGGAGGAGAAACGCTCTAGACACTTTTGGTAGCACTTCGCTACGTTGGCGATGCTTCCCTCCGGGTTTCCATGCTGTCTTGGAACTCTCTTGTTAATTTCTACAAGTATTGCGGTGCAACCCCTTGGAGGTGAAGGTTGGAGGTCGTAACAGACCTCGGCCTCTCGAGGGTGAAGGTCAGAGGTCGTAACAGACCTCGGCCTCTCGAGGGTGAAGGTCGGAGGTCGTAACAGACGAGGAAAGCAACGAAGCAGTCGAAAATGAAGACGATGAAGAAGTTAACTTTTAGAACACGAGTTAGGACTTAGATTTTTATCTTTTTGATATTTTTGTACAGTCGAGACGACTCTTGTAAAAGTACTTGTAAATGCACTTTGCTTGAATTATTAATGAATAGTTATGTTTTGAAAGATACGACTAAAAACTTAGCTTTGTTTGCTCTTCTTTTACCTCGACTTGTAATCAACACCGCTGTTCGACCTGAGAAATGAGCCGACCTTTGTGGGTCGTAATTGACGAAGAACACGAGATATTATAAATCAATTCATAAGAATCAAGTCGTCCCCAGTGGGACTTACAATTAACATTCGATAAATCAGCATCAGTTCAGCCCTCTGTGAGCCTACAATTACTAAAAGAACAAAATTGATCTGACCTCTGTGAGGCTTACAATTGTTCGGCGGGGTTAAACAAAACTTGCTCGGCCCCTGCGGGGCTTAAAATCGTCATTGCTGATTAATCATAATCAGGTCGACTTTCGCTGGGTCGTCAGCCACTGTGGGGCCCACAGACGACATTGTTTGAACCGCGCCTTGGTGGTATCGGTTATCTAATGTCGGCCCGAAAGGCTGTCGGCTTACAAGCTGGATATGCTCTAGTGTCGGCTTACGTGTGCGCAGCCACTAGAGAGGACGACCTCGTAGGTCAGTTGCCTAGGACTTACGTGGCGCCTAGGTCTTTCATTCGGCATTGTCGATCTCTGTTTTGAGGTAAAGAGCAAGTCTGAGTTGGCTCCCGTGCGAGCAGCGACTCCGTAGAGGACGACCTCGTGGGTCGAATGCCTAGGTCTGTCGTCTTATAGGTAGGTAGTCCCGGACTCGAGCATACCTAGCGTCTTCTTCGGCATTGCCGATCTCTTTTTTGAGGTAAAGAGCAAGCCTGAGTCAGCTCCCGTGGGAGCGGCGACTCCGCAGAGGACGACCTCATAGGTCGAATGCCTAGGTCTGTCATCTTATAGGCAGGTAGTCCCGGACTCACGACATACCTAGCATCTTCTTCGGCATTGTCGATCTCTGTTTTGAGGCAAAGAGCAAGCCTGAGTCGGCTCCCGTGGGAGCGGCGACTCTGTAGGGGATGACCTCATGGGTCAAATGCCTAGGTCTGGCGTCTTATAGGCTGATAGTCCCGGACTCGCGACATACCTGGCATCTTCTTCGGCATTGCCGATCCGTGGTTGTTGTGACGATCTCGCTAGGGGTTGGTGAGCAAGTGCAGGTGGGCCAACTTAGCAAGGTCGGATAGCTCGACTTTCACTCAGTGGGCGGGCTTCGTTCCTTTCATCGAGTGAGCAAGATCCCATCGCAACTAAGTGAGAAGAGTTCCTTGAGTTGGCTAAACGAGGGGGTTTTCTTGACTCAGCCAAACAAGAAGTGTTCCTTGACTCGGTTTAGCGATAAGAGTTCCACAGCTCGGTATAGCGAGAAAGGGGTCTTGACTCCACTTAGCGGATGGGGTGTGCTTGGCCCGACTTCGTTTAGGGAATTGCCTCGACTCGGCTAAAGTGGCCGAGCTACCTCGACTCATTAAGTTGGGGGCCGCGCGATGCTGCCCCAAGAAATTGACTACCATTAGATTTGGCTAAACGGTTCATTGTTCCTTGCACAAATTATAGTAAGCGACAATGATGATTATCACATTTTAATTACAATTTAATACCCTCATTATCTATTTTATATGAATAAATATATCACTAATAATTATTTTTGTCTTATTTTGCAGGTTAATGGATAAAAGCCCAAATGACTCAACTCTCTAATTTTCTACTGATTTTAGAAGCCCAAATACGTTATCAAGGAAAAGCCCA
>JBAKGM010061200.1:0-14974 GCA_037177215.1 Asparagus racemosus
CGCCATAGCCTTTCTTTTCTTATTACTTTGAGCATTATTGGAATTGTTGAAGTAATTTGATTTTTGCTTATTCTTCATTAATGGACAATCTTTCTTCACATGTCCTGGTTTATTACACTTAAAACAAACAAGTAAGTTATTTAAATTTGAATTCTTGGATTTGAACTTACCTTGTTTAATAAATTTTCGAAACTTGCGTGCAAACATGCTCATTTCTTCTTCTTCTTCATCTGAATCTTCTTTTTCAGAAATAGTATTTAATTCAAGTACTTTCTTGATTTTTGTTTTATTTTCACTCTTTCTATCTTCAATTTGAACTTCATAAGCCATTAGATTGCCAATGAGATTTTCCACCGTTATAGTTGATAAATCATTTGCTTCCTCTATTGCGGTGAATTTCTTTTCCTATTGTGGAGTGAGTGAACGAAGTATCTTTCGTATCATTTCCACTTGAGCATAAGTTTTTCCTAGACCGATAAGAGAGTTGGTAATGTCGATGAACCTTGTGAACATCTCTCCAATGGTCTCATTTTCTTTCATTCTGAACAATTCGAACCTGTGTACAAGAACAGAAATTTTAGATCCTTTAATCTTATTTGTACCCTCATGAGTTATCTCGAGTGTGTGTCAAATGTAGTATGCAAATGTAGCCGTTGACACTCTGTTGAACTCATTCTTGTCAAGTGCATAGAACAAAGTATTCATTGCTTTAGAATCTAGATTTGTGTTGTTCCTTTGAGATGCAGTCCATTCCATGAAAGGAGTATTTGACTTCTCAAATTTTATTTCCACAACATTCTAAAGTTCGTAGCCAATTGATTGAAGATAAATTTTCATTCGGCACTTCCAATAGTTATAATTTAGACCATCGAACATCGGTGGACGATTTGTAGAATGTCCTTCCTTAAATTGTGAAGTTGAATTAAAATTTGGTGCCATCTTTAACCTTGCTCTAATACCAAATGTAGGATCGCTGATCTAATACACTAAAAACACTAGAGGAGGGGTGAATATTATTTTATAAAAATATGTAAAATAGATTATAAATTGCAATAAAGATAGCAACAATCACATAAAATAATCAACACAACACGAGAGATTTTATATGGTTCTACCTCCCCGGTGTACATCCAGCCCCCAAGCAAATCCTGCTTGAGATTTCCACTATGATTTTGAAAAATAATTACAAAATCAAAAAGTAAACCTGACCAATTTGCAAGACCCTGCAAATTGCATACAATCTCTACACCAAGAGATCAACACCTCTCATAACCCAAGAGAGAACTTTTATGAATCAAGAACAATAATCCCTATAAGCCTTGATGTATTATGATGTGTAGCAGTGGCTTAGGAATCTTTTTAAACTCTGGAAAATGCCTAAGTGATTTGTATTTAATCACAAAGACACAAAAATAAGTGAATACTTATTTTCTCAAGTTTTTCTTTCTTTTTAATGTTCAAAAATCAAAGCTTATGGATGAATAATGTTGTATTTGTTTCTGAACTTTTAACCTATATATATCCCTTTGAAAAGACACTTTTTCATTTAAAGAATGGCTAAGAACAGACACAAATTAAAAAACTGAAAAGACAGAAAACTGTCTATGTAGTCGACTAATAGTCATAATAGTCGACTATTCTGTAATTTTACACAAACTGTATATTAAGTGTAAAAGCTTAGTAGTCGACTATATTATGCACAGTAGTCGACTATTCTATATTTTGTTTTAAGTATAAGTTCTTAGTAGTCGACTATACTGTGCATAGTAGTCGACTATACTGTGCATAGTAGTCGACTATACTGTAAAATACAAAATCTTGAAATATGCCTAAGTCTTAAGTTGTCGACTATACTATATATTAGCTGACAATTCTTTGAAAAGATAGAAACTAATATTTAGACACAAAACTTTACTAGTCGACTACTATTCTAATTAGTCGACTATTAAAGGATAAAAATGATATGAATGCAATGTCTTAAGACTTAAAAAATAACTATGTATGTGTGTGTGTGTGTGAGTGATCAAGGCTTGTATATATATTCTAAGAAAAGAAGATATATAGAAGATTTACATGGATTTAAAGCTGGTATCTTCAATTGTACAAAATAATCCTTAAACTCATCTTGTACTTATCCATATATCTTAATATTTGCATTAGCAAGTTAGCACATGTATATATAGCGCGCATACACACATACACACACATAATATAAATTTTTATCACCAAAACAATAGAGACATGATATCTAAGATATCCAACAGCATTCCCATCAAAGTCATGCACCACTTTAGGGTTATGTATTCCATCATGCCCAAAATGGCTACGACGATGTACAAGGGCCCTTGAATAAGTAACTGTACAAAGACAAAGATCAAATTAGACCAATCATTGGTAAGATGAAGAAAAGTCTAGCAAAAACTATGAACTTCATCCATATACTTAAGTTAGCGAAACTCATCCAACTAAGTTATGTGAACCTCGCCCAAGCGAGAGTCACTTAAATCGGCAAGCCCTGCTCTAGCGAAGGTCACTGAAAATAAAGCAATGAACTCCGCCTGAACGAAGTCCACATCAGAAGCCCAAAGGGCTAACGAGCTCCGCCTGAAGAACGAAGCTCGCTTCAACAAGCGCCATTAATAGCCGCTTCCAGAACTTCACCACAAATGACAAAATCTTGTCAGAGAAGACCACAAGTGGTCGTGAAGATCTCACCTTTAGTAGTGGATCAAGTTTTTTAAGTGCCTTGAGGCATTGTTTAAAGCCCAATGGGCTGAGAATAAGCTGATTCGAAGATCACCATTAATGGGTTTGAAGCTTACCCGTTGCTATCTGTAGCTGTGTGCACCTCTTTAGCTCTTAGCAGACGATCTCCTCGAGCAGAGCCTCTTCCTCTATAAATTGCACGACGAGGAGCTATTGAGGAAAGCTGGTAAGGATTCTGAGAAAGCTAGGACTTGAAGAAAAGTGGAGAGTTTTTTTTGAAATCAAAGTGGAGAAGAAGGAGGCAAAATAGCCTATTTATAGGGTAAAATCCCCAAACTCTGCTAAAGGTTCCTTGCCCCGAACTTCGCCGAGTATTTCGCTAAAGCTAGATCTGCCGAAGATCCCGCTACCGAACTCCACCGAAGATTTCACCTCGAATTTCGCCAAAGATTCCAGCCTTGAACTTCGCCAGGATTCTCTCTCTGAATAAACTTCACTGAAATTTCAAGCACACAGATCGAATACTTGAATTTTAAATTCTTACGCTGAGCCTCGCCTAAACCGACTTACTGAGCTTCGCCTAGATGATTGTTTCTCAAGTAAGCGAACTTCACCCCATTTAACAGGGAGGGTATCAAGGTGAGCCTTGCTAGAGTATCATAGTGAATTTCACTAAGTCACCAAATTGAGAAAATCACAACTCAATTTGTATGAGGCCTTATATAGTGAACCCCGCCAAAATGACCTGGCAAAAATTCACTAAGTCCTAAAATTGAGAAAACTGCAACTCAATCTGTTCAGACTACATTTGGCAGACTTCAAAACTGACTCTCCCCAACACAAGGAAGCCCAAGCCTCACTTCCAAAAGCAATGACTCCATGCAGAGTTTAAACTCACAACAAAAGCAAAGTACATGCAGATCAATTGCACAAGAGATGGACAATTTTAGCTAGAAGAAAAGTTTATTTTTATTGATCAAAGATGCTGTTACAAGGCGACACTCAAACCATCCAATTACAAGGATGATAGGTGTTTGTTGCTATTTGCTACTGTCCTATATTCCTATGGTATAGGTAGTGTGATGGCTGAGGAGCATATACGAGCTGCACCAATCTACAACTTGTGCACCCTTAGCCATATCTATAGGAAGAAGCGCTTCCTATGGTCAAAAATCAACGTCGGGCCTGAGTCAGCCACACGACATCTAATTACGATTTAGGTTCATTTTCGTGACACCTAATTACTATCGGAGTCTTTGCTTGTGAAGACCCAATTCTTCAAGCTCCATTTCAGTCGCCGAACAACTTTACGAAGAGCGCATCATTCGAGGCTCCATGCAACTCGATCACGGTTCAGTTCGTGCCAAGTTATTGACTGATTACAGATGATGCCCTTGAGCATCTCCTTCCCAGCCAACAACAACTCCGCCAAGCATTGGAGTATGCGGAGTCCATCCACTTGATTACTCTAAACTTGGGCTAACTCCTGTTAGAGTCTTTTGATTTCAGCTTCTCTGTCAAGGGCCATCTCCGATCTATGCAATGTTAGCGCAGACATGGAGAAGAAGTAGAAGAAGATGGAAGGAGCAATGAGAACGGATGAGGATGGCTACTATTTATAGCCAAATTCAAATCTTAACTCCCAAGACAATCATATCTTTCTGAGATCTGATCGGACTGGACAAAAAGGCTTTGACTTAGCCAAAAACTTGGTCAAATCCATAGCGGATCTCATAGGATCTTCAATCAAGAGATCTTAGCCACAAATCACGGCACAAACCTAGAGGCGAATTAGAACAAACTTTGCAAAGACAGCAAGCATCACCAAACGATGAACTTCATCAACGACAGCTCAAAATGCATTGAGCTCCACCAGCCAGCGAACATCACCAAACAACGAGCTTCGCTTAGTAAGACAGAAATGAGCGACCTTCACTCACACTTTAAATTAGCTAAAGGTCCCACTCAAATCCTTCATCATGCTGCTGGAGCTAAAGAAAAGAGTGATCAGTCTTGGAGTCTATGCCACAAGCATTTTGGTCATGTCAATTATCAAAGGATTCCACTCATAGTGGGGGCCGCATCAGGTCTCATTCCTCTTTCCTCTATATTCATAACTCAAGAGTGACATAGGTGTGTTACATTTTAGTTATAAAAAGAAAAATCTTTTTTATTTTTATATAGAGAAGTTCGTTAGTAAAAGATAAAGATGGCATATTCAAATTTTTGTAGTCCCTTTGTTCCCGTTTGAGAGACTGACATTAGACTTGTAGTCATTCCGGAAACCTACAAGACGTTGTCGAAGTAGAAAGATTGTTCCCTCTCTGAACATGAATGACACTCTATCGAACTCCGCTTATTTCTCCAACACCGCCCCAACAGCAAAGAAGGCAAGTTTCATTCCAAACATGGATTTGGATGGCAAGCATCATCAATCCTTCGATACAAGTCTATAACCAAGGAAGCTACGTTCAACAGTACACCTCTAGCAACTAAGTAGACAGATGAAGACAAGTTTTACCCAATCAAGACAACTCAAGCCACATTCAACAGTACACCTCTGGCTATTTACCCAAAGTATTTCAATCCCTGTTATAAGATTGAATGTAAGAGTTTGAAAACTTTGGGGGGGGTCTTGTAGGCGGTCAAAATATATTTCCACTAAGGCTGATGATTAGCTTGGATCTAAGAAGTGAACGCCCATAGGCTAAACACTTTGAATAGGCCCAGAGTCAAGCCCACAATAGACTGCAGTGAAGGTCGCCTAAACGAGCCTCGCCAAGAGCCAAATTCTGTGTTAACTTCGAGCCCTATAGTGAGGTTCATTGATGAAATCTGCCAACATTCAATCAAGTGGACTGAGTCATCCACTTTCGAAGAAGGCGCATCCACATTCGCAATGACCTTCACCCGCAACTGCAGTGAACTTCTCCTACGCCTTTGGTAGACCTCGTCAAGATCACAAAGTCCGCATGATAGCCGTTTCAGAGCTATTTTTTGGGGATAACCATCCCCCATTATCTCCTACTTTAATGATCGCTTAATCCACAACTAAAGGGGCCATTAACTCTCTCTTTTAGCCTATAAAAGGAGAGAAGATCATTCATTCGAGAGACACATGAAGAGAGTTTGGAAAAATAACAACAACACACGCATACGTGAGCTCATCAAGAGATATTGCTAAGAGAAGATTGTGTTAGCTTCCAAGCAATCTACAATCAGAAAAAGACCCATCGTCTTAGTTAGTTCATCAATGGAGTATAAGATTCACGTTCTACCGACACACAGAAAAGAACCCCACGAAATACAAATTTTTTCTTTATTTCGCTATTATCTCTTAATTATAATCTGAGTTAATTGCAATTACAAAAGACCCGAAACAATGACATGCTTGGATTTATAGAAATTGTGACCAAAAAAGTGTATAAGACCCAAAAAGTAATCCCAAAGGTTAGCCTTCTTTAATAAGTAGTTATCGGAAACATCACTCGCATATATTATAATTTAGGGTTATTTCGATATTAGCTCCCCAAATCTTTAATATTTCAAAATTAGCCCCCCAAATCTTTGAAATTGATCTTCAATATTTCTATTGTCTCATGATGTCTTTTTTGTTTGGCTTCCATCGAGGATGGCTGAAGTGCCTTTATGTGTGAGATGTGTGGGGTCAGGCATTTTCAACTTTGATGGTCAGCTGCGAGCCATTTGAGTCTTTACAATTGGAGTTTGAAGCACTTTATAACGAAGGACGACACAAGGAATTATTTGGAGAAAGCATGTACACATTGCTTCTGGATGCCTTAGTTCGGTGTGGTATGAGACGAATAGAAGGCTCTTTTCTTCAGATCCACCTTTGACTTCATCGCACGTTGCCCAATTAGTACTCAAGGCATTTATCTTATGAGCATTGAATATTGAACATAGAATCTAGAAATATGAAGGAAAAAATACATACTATTTGTGGACGATGGGGTGGAGGTTTCATCTTTAGAATGACGAATTCAATATCGGCTGCACTGAATGATTGGCCTCTTATAGTATAAGATACCTGCATCAGTCACATAGTGTCACTAAATTTCACTTCTTACTTGAATTCTGATTTACCCTAGGAAATAGAGAAGAGAAGTCATTAATATGAACCTTTTGCATTAGAGCAAAGTACTTGATGTCATTTCTTGGAACTCCATATGCTAGGTAGGCCTAATTGATTTTGAAACAACATGAGTTTAGAGGCAATTAAGGTATAAAAGATCTAAACAAATCTCAATTCCTTAATAAAAAGAAGTTATATCTCATGCTAAAAATTGAATCGGTGTTACAGTAAATGGAGATAATATAACATGGACTATCATAATCATAATCTTATTTTCATATCAATTGGTTACTATTAAGCATGTCATATGCTTTGAAAGCTCCCAGAAATAACCACAAAAGAATTAACCAGAGAGTCACGGGGTTAGCCTAAGTAAGAATCTACTTTCAACGGACTAACCACCCTCAAACGGCTGTTTGGCGAGGTTTGCTGATTTGGTGAAGTTCGCTAAAGATGTTTGGGCCAGGCTTGCTGATTTGGTGAAGTTCGTTGAAGACATTTGGGCGAGGCTCGCTTGGACGTGGGTGAGCCTTCTTTGGAACTGGGGATGACGTGGCGCACTTGGGTTGTTATGAGCGAAGTTCATTAATTAGCAAACTTCGTTTGTGAATTCGAATTTAGCACATAATTTGATTCATAATTCGACAGACTAATGACGCCTTTTGACTTGGCCTGGGGCGTAAATTGGGAGTTGACCTGCTTTTGACTTGGTCGAGTCGAGTTGAGGTGGGCTGTGCCCATTCGAAGTGTTTAGCCCATGGACGTTCACTTCTTAGATCCAAGCTAAATATTAGCCTGGGTAAAAATATATTTTAACCATCTACAAGATCCCTCAAAGTTTTTAAGATCATGTATTTCACTTGCAACTAGGATTGAAATATTTTGGGTACTAGCTAGAGGTATGTTGTTGAACAGTTGGGTTTGAAAATCATTTCTAGTCTACTTGGTTGCCAGAGGTGTACTATTGAACGTAGCTTCCTTTGTTGTAGACTCATATTGAAGGATCAATGATGCTTTTATTCGTCTAACTCTGTGGTTGGAATGAAGCTCGCCTTCTCTATTGTTGATGCGAAGTTGAGAAATTAGCAAAGTTTGACTGATTTTGGGTATCGGCGAAGTTCACTTAACTTTGAGCTGTGTAGGCGAAGTTCATCGATTAGTACGTTGTCTCGCTAGCGAGACTCAATTTACTTTGAGCTGTGTTGGCAAAGTTCGTCGATTAGCGATGTTTGCTAGCTAGTGATGGTTGTTTAGATTCACCTCTAGATTTGCAACGTTATTTGTGGCCGATATCTTTTGATTGAAGATTCACAAGATCCATTGTAGATTTGACTGAGTTTTAGGTTAAGATTTAGCCTCTTTGTCCGGTCTTATCAAATCTCAAAGATGTGTTTTTTCTCAAAAGTTTGGATTAAAAAAAAGGCTATAAATAGCATCATTTCCCTTCCAACTTCGTCATCTCCATCTCTATCTTCTTCTTCATCTTCTTCTCCATGTCTAAGTCTCCATCACTTAGATCAGAGATGCATTTCGATAGAGAAGCTGAAATAAAACAGCTTCAATAGGAGCTTGCCCAAGGAAAGGGTAATCAAGTAGATGAACTCTGCATACTTTACTGTATGGCAGATCTGTTGTCAGCTGAGAAGGCAAAGCTGGACTAGATTGTTGAGAATCAGTTGATAGTTTGGAGAGAGTTGAATCGTGATAGAGATACATGGAGCTTTGAATGCCATGCTCTGTGTGAGACTGTTCAATGACTGAGATGGCTGTTGAAGAAGGATTCTTGAAGCTCTTCAAGCGAGGACTCCGACAATAACTAGATTTCACAAATGTGAACCTACAACATAATTAGACGTCGTGTGGTTGACTCAGGCTCGACGTCAAATTTTGGTTGCAAGAAGCGCTTCTTCCTCTTGACATGTTTCAGTCCCGTGCAAAGGGGCACTTCTTGTTTAACAGCTTCTTCTCATCCTCTGACATAGGGCATAGGGAAGAACATGTAGGAGCTATTATTTCTGCATGGAGAAAATTTTCGCTCCCCAAGTCTTGTGAGATCGGATGATCAAGGGCTTTAGCTTGGTTTAGCTCATGTATGATCTCCAGCTTTCACATTACCCATAATTAGGAATATAGAGCAGTAGCAAATAGCAACAATCACCCATCACCCTTGTACTTTAGAATTTGGATAGTCTGAATGTCGCATTTATGTAGTAGAACCTTTGATCAATAAAACTAAATTATTTTTTTCCTAAAATTGTCCATCTTCCTGTGTTTGATCTGTACTTACTTTACTTCTATAGTGAACTTAAAACTCTGCATGGAGTTGTTATGTTAGAATCGAATCTTAAGCTTCCTTATGTCGACAATGATCAAATTGAAGTTCACCAAATGGGAGTCTCAAACAAATTGAGTTGGGACTTTCTAAAATTGGAGACTTAGTGAAATTCACCATATAAGGTCTCAAAAAAATTGAGTTAGAATTTTCTCAATTTGGGGATTTAGTGATTTCACTATGTCATTTTGGAGAAGTTCGCCTTAACACTCCACTGTACGTGGTGAAGTTCACTTACTTGAGAGATAGTCGGCGGGGTGAAGCTTAGTAAGTTGGTTAGGTGAGGCTTAACAAGTTGGTTGAGCGAGGCTCAGCTTAAAATTTGAATCTTCAATTTTTATGCCTAAAATTGTGGTGAAGTTCGTTTAGAAGAAAATTCGTAGTGAAGTTCAAGGTGAGAATCTTTGGCGAGGTTCGGGGCGAGATCTTCGGTGAAGTTCGGGGTGAGATCTTTGGTGAAGTTCAGGGTCAATCTATAAATAGAACTGTTTACTTCCTTTCTTCTTCACTGTGATATTCCAAAACCCTCTATCTTTTCACAATCCTAGCTTTTCTCAAAACTCTAAAGACTTGTTCATCAATGGCTCCTCATCGTGCAATCTCTAGAGGAAGAGGCTCCGCTAGGGGACCTCGTTGGCCAATGGCAGAGGACATGCCAGCACAGCTGGAAATGGCTGTGGGTAAGATTCCAACCCATTTATGGTGATTTTGGATCGGCCTAATCTAAGCCCATCGGGCTTCGAACAGTGTCTTAGGGCACTTTAAAACTCCATTCGAATAGTGTCTTAGTTCACAATTGACGTGCGCCAGTTTGATCTGAGTGACTTTCACTTGAATGAGATTCGCCTATTGGGCGAAGTTCGCCTATTTGATCTATATGATTGAAGTTTGCTATTTTCACTATGAACTTCACTTCATCTTGTCAACACTTAGTTGATAGAGATGATTATCACTTATGAGTGAGGTTCGCCTATGATGAACTTCGCTTCTAAGTGTGATAACTTGATTGATTTCATTTGATCTTCATCCTCTAACTCATTTGTTGTTTATCTCCGGCGCAATCTCTTATTCGAAGGCTCCTGTTGACCGTCGTAACCACTATGGTCACGATGGGACTCGTCATCTTGAAGTGACGCACACCTTTGACGGGAACACCCCTCTATTTGTTGAAGGTTGTAGCTAGGAAAGGATTGAGGCTATACGATCAAGAGATTATCGAACTTTATGGGAGATAATCACTAACATGAAGTTCTCTATTCCCAACGAGCATTTGTCGGGGAAGCCTCACTTTCTTATTGGGGATAGCTGTCCCAACGTCTCTTCCATATTCAATTGTGAGAGGGAACATTAATACTACACCCAAGGAGATCGTCGTTATTACTTACCGGTGATAGAGCGCCAGGTCTCCTTTATATACTTGCAGCATCTCTCAGTGCCCGCTTTATGTGTTATACTCTCACTAATAAAGAAAATAGAGTTAAGGTGGCTCCTTAAACTATGACAGTGGCTTTCGTCAAGGGGGACTCTACAGAATCAATATCATTGGTCTGCGTCCGGGTTCTGTTAATGAGGATGCTCCCATTAACGAACTTTCCATTGTCCCGAACACCTTCGGGAGCGAACTTGCCAAGATTGAAGCACAATACCCTCATGGGGATACTAGATTCCCTTAATGGATCAAGTCGATGGATACCCAATGGTGGACCCGTCTTGCGAATTTTTTTCTCATTACCTTTGAAGAGTGGTTTTTAAGAATGGGGCTCTATTCTGCCATAAGAGGCTAGAAATATGGTGTTGAGATTTGTGCAACTGTATTGTATGACATCCCAGAGTTCCTGGAGCTGTACAATATTGATAGCAACACTATTTTCACCTCCGTGGGTGAGATTGGTATTGCTTTGCACGAGATATTCGAAGTATCACGTTTGCCTATAGGAGATTGTCCGTATGAAGAATTCTTTCCGACCAACGTAGAGTTGATCACTTATTTGCATATTGCTCATGTTGGAGAGGTGTTCTGTGAATTAGTTTGCCACTTCCTTATCTATCAGAGGACCATTCTGAATGCCGGACATGATTCTACCGTTTCTCACGTTCCTTCGGCGGAATACTTGTATCCTAATGTAAGTAAAATGGGAAGTGTGGATTCAATCCATCTGGTCATGGATACTGAGATTGTGACTCGTATCTTCAAGGACGACTAAGTGCTTCATACTACCCAATTAGATGAATGTGGGTTCCATGTGGGTGACCAATTTGAGAGTTTCCAACACTAAGGAAAAGAGTCGTTACCCGAGTTTGCCCTATTTGCAGGATTTTTCTCAATTTGGTTAAAGGGTTGCGTTGTGCCTTCTTGACCAAAGGATTGCATCTCCATCAAAGTGTTATTCCCCACCGAGTACCTAAACCAAGAGGATAATAGCCTGAGAGATCGGGTTCCTAACCCTAGAGTGGAGCTACTATATATATGCATACAGTGATATGGTTCACTTTGCATTACTCGTTGTTGATGCAGCCACTACACTGAGTGGAGAGAACATTTCATTATTTTAGAGGTATGAACATTCTAAGTGGATGATCAAATAGCTCACTAAATATCAGAGACTTCATAAGAATAAGGATCATTACCGTCTTTACTGTTATTTTTCTGCAATCGATGACATAAGTCCTGGGGACGAGTTTGAAGAAGGCATGAGCAGTGAAGGTTTCACTTGCTTACCTAGCGGGTCATTCAACTTGTTAGTTAATATCAAACCAGGTCACCTCGTTGCTAGGATGAATGGGACTAAATTTTACATCGAGCCCTACTTACCTTGCCAATTTGCTTGTCAGTTTGGTTATGACCTGCTTTATGTCGGGAATCTAAATCCTGGGTTGCTGCGTATGGGAAGCTTGGTAGACGGAGCTCGTGCTTAGTACCATTTTGTTGCTGGGGCTACAGAGACTAGATTTTTGCTTCTCCATCACATGCCCAATTGCTATATGACATTGGTGTTCTGCAAATGGTACAGTAGGTTGATTGTTCACAATCCTGACCTTCATGTGAACAAGATGGGTTTATATTGGATCACCCGAAAATATGGGGAGCACATCAAGAAGGGTTCGAAGAGTAGGGATTTTGGACTTCAAGATTTTCTGGTAGAAGGTGTGCCAAATGATGAAGATTGGGAGGCACCAAGTGAGCATCCTACTCCTCAAAGTCAGACTAGTGTTAGCATCGGAGAACTGTCTGAATCTACAGTTCGTCAAGAAGCACTTGGCAGAGATCGAGGAAATGGGGGGAAGAGGCCATTACAAGCTCCTCCTCCTTGGCAACCTTCAAAGAAGAAATGTTTGGCACCCCGGATCCTGAGCCTGTACCCAGAGCCTCTTCAGAGGTTGGAGATGAGTCTCTTGTGATCCCAACACATGAACCTAGAGCTGAACCTTCAGGTGAGTTCTACTCTTGTGTTTGTATCAAGTTATTTGAAGTGCATTTGGCTGCCATGCGCTTCTTGTATGTAGGCAGAGAGCCCATTCTTCTCGATCAAGATGATGAGGAGAAGGTGGATTACTAGCCCAACGATATTGATGCCTATCTTACTGAGCCTGATGATGCAGGCTTCGATGGTGATGTTGGCGCATCTTCTTATATGCAAGGTATATTTTTGTTTGACGATTCTTGTGTGATTTCTTCACTTTGATAACCGGCGCTTCTTTTGTCTCTTTAGCAAATGACGAACCCGATTTGGAGACCATGGGTGAGGCTGCTCCTACATCGCTTCCTGCTAGTATTGAGTTTAAACCTGTGGCTAATTTTTACGGTGCTTCTAGCATCTTGGAGTTTGGTCTAGCTATCGATATGATAGTTAGTCCTACACCAACACCTATTTCAGTAGTACGACACAGATTGGTTGTACGTGAGTCTTTCAATAAGGTTGACTATGCGCCAGTCTCTTCGATTCTAGTAGGAGTTGGAAAAATAGCGTCCCTGAGCCCTAAGCCTCATTTTGACAAAGACCTAATTATAGCTACGGTTATCTCTGATGAGCTAGAAATTACATCTACAGGAATTAAAGTCATGCCTACAGATGTGCCAATGACTACGGTATTGGTTGTGAGGACAATTGTCCCATCGACTGAGGTGACATCTATGGCTCCTTCAACTGTAGATGTCTCTGGAGTGTTGGCCAAGCTCATGCCAAACCTCCTGTCAGGCAACAAACGAATACAACTCTTGCCGACTGCTTTTTTGACAACCATGGATGCATTGTTGGTTTCCATTAGAGCGGGTCCTTCAAGTCATGTGGAGATTCCCCAATCTCTTGATTTTGATGATTTGATTGAGTTGGAGATCCTAATCTTGACTGAGAGCTTGGTGAAGCTGTTCAACTAGAGCATTGAATTCGCTTTGACTATGTGAAAATGTTTATCAACTCGTACTCTTGCCTTGTTGAGGAATCAACTTGGTCTTTTGATGTTGGTCATGGGTCCTACACATACTGAACCATTCAAGTCGATGATTGACAAAGTTGAACTTCAACTCCAAGAGTTGCAACGGCTTCGTGTGGCTGATATTGACGGTATTGCTGAGCTTGAATTCTGTCATCTCTCGGCGAAGCATCGTAAGGTCGAAGAATCTGCTCGCGAAGAAATGGAGCAGATTAAGATGAAGCATCAATGGTTGAATGATGGCCTTTCATCGGTTGATGGCCACCAAGTAGAGCTTCATAACGCTATCTAGGAAAATAACGCTATCATCAATGAGGCCATAGCAGCCATTGACGTAGCTCAGGCACGGTTGGAAGCAGCTCAACACCACAAAGAGGAACTTGAGCTTAAGTCAACTGAGTTGACTAAGGAATGGGATCTCAAGGTCGCGGAGCTTGAGGCTGAGACGAAAAGGCTGACACCTGTTAGAACCCAAGCTGCTCCCGTTAATCCTAGGGTTCTAAGAGAAAGGGCCTAGAAGAGTGCTCAAGAGGCTAGAGATTCTAAGATAGCTGAGTGTATTGCACAAATATACGCTTTGTATCCATTTTCCCTTTGAAATCTTTTTAATAGTTTAGCTTTTTTGGTAATAAAAGAACTTTTATCTCCTTTGATGTGTATACGATAGAGTTGTAATGTTAATGTATCGTAGTGACATCTAAACTGGGGAGAAAGATGATAGGATCAAACTAGTAGAGGTGTAGTGTTAACATAACAAGTTTGTTCAAGTTGGCACTGTTCAGAGGTGTAGTGTTAACATGACAGTATTAGGATATTTAATAGAGGTGTAATGTTAACTTCTCAAATAGAATGACTGACATAGATGTAATGTTAACCAGTTAGTTTTAGAGGAGTCCAAAGGACTGTAGGCGCTAAAAAAATGCTTTCCCCGGCTTAAAGGAGGCTTGCCTGTACGAGGCCTTCCCATTCGAACTCAATGTCGCCTGAGTGGAGGCTCGCCTGCATGAGGCCTTCCCATTTATTGAGTTCGCCAGCGTGAGCTCAACGTCGCCTGAATGAAGCTCGCCCAAGTGCCAGCTGGCTTGAAGGCTTGAGACTCGCCTGCGCACTCGAAGCTCACCTGGAGGAGGGCTCGCCTGCATAAAGCCTTCCCACCTGTTGAACTCAAGGTCGACTGAATGAGGGCTCGCCTGCACGAAGCCCCCTTGTTGAGTTTGCTAGCACGAACTCAATGTCGCCTGAGTGGAGGCTCACCTGCATGAGGCCTTCCCATTTGTTGAGTTCGCCAGCGTGACCTCAACGTCGCCTGAATCAAGCTAGCCCAAGCACCAGCTAGCTTGAAGGCTTGAGACTCGCCTGCGCACTCGAAGCTCGCCTGGAGGAGGGCTCACCTGCATAAAGCCTTCCCACCT